>APFE031198451.1:5855-163058 GCA_000404065.3 Pinus taeda
TGGGGATATTTGAAATTGGTGGTCCTAATTGTGATGGAGGGGCATCCGAGACTTCCTTGTTTGACGTGTTGGTGTTGCAAAGGTGTTCCCTTTCTCAATCAAGAGGTCAAGCAAGAGTTGTTGACTATGCATCCTCAGTGTGGTTGGGTGCATTGTGGGATGGAGGTGAGGGGAATCCATGCAAGACAACAATATAATGATCAAGGGCGAGGAGAAACTGCTGACCCACCTTTCTCTTTGCCCTTTCCCTCAATAGTGAATGCTCCCATTGGTAACATTATTTGGCAGCTAAGTAGCTCCCTGGGTGAGCTCAATTGAGCCTAGCAAGACGATCACACTAATATTCTATATTTCGTGAACCATATTCAACTGAACTTGTGGGAGATGCATGATAGATTGACGAGTTTATGGAGAGGGTAGTGGCATATTTAGGAAATGCTTGATCATATAGAAACCGGGCTTGTTCACATGTAAGAGCATGTGCATTGTGAATTTCCCCTAGCTTAGGTCCACATCACCATGTCCTAGTAAATTATGACGATGTTTGATGTTAATTGGTCATATCTTGGTCTAACTGTTTTTTTGGCACTTTTTGTCTATTAGCTTATGAATAATGATGTCATTTTTTAACTTTATTTTATATTTGGGCATGCATCTATTGGTCAATAAATCTAGTAAGATTGAGGCCAATAGTTTTTTGAGAAAATCTACTAAAACATTGTAATCTTTTGAATTAATAGAAACTCTAGATTTACTAACTAAAAAAAATAAAAAATTATTCAACCTACTTAAAATATTATACATCTATTATTACATCTAAGTTATGCTACCTTGAGAGGGCATACCCATGTTCAAATAAATCTTGGAAAGAAAAATATAGTTCCTATTAGTCCATGTTCAAATTCCATAAAAAGTGAACATCTTAGTAAGAGAAAGAATTGTGTATAAAAATCTTATCACACAATTCTTTGATTATATAAATAACAAAAAATATTAAAAACATTACACAATCGGTTGATCTCGTAAATTACATAATTTATTGAAAAAACGATAAGCTAAAGCCTATTAAAAAATGAAAGAGAAGAAAAATATATTAAAAAAAAAACATATTTAACAACAATTAAAATAAAGTGGAAAAAAAAAAAAGAACAAATTTAACACCCAACAAATCCAATACATGGATTAATGTATGTTTATTGGTGTGTTAGACAAACTTGTTAAAAAAACACAATTAGTAAAATTGCTAAAGGTTAATGTAGTTTTGTCATATAAATATTTAAAGAAAATTACAACATTACATAAAATAAGCCAAACAAAACTCAATATACACAAGAGCAAAGACATGTTCCCTCTAAATGGACATCAGCAACAATAAAAAATCTGAGAAGTATAGCATCCATATACACAGTTTTCCAAAACCATATCTACACATACAAATTATTGCTGATAATATGAAGTATGATAATAACAGTTTTACCCAAAAGAAAAACAGAACAAGACATTGCTGATGTGAAAACTTATCCCGAGAATGTGAAATCCACAGAGTGAGATTGTTGTGCCTCCATATAAATGACCATCTGTACTTTACCCATTTCACCCAGAAAAAAAACCCTTCTTTGAAAGCAAGTCTGCAGGCTGATTAATAGGAAGACACAACTTTGCACCCACAAGATCCTATTAAACACAACTTTGCACCCACAAGATCCTATTAAACAGTGCATTACAATACCTGTAAAAATCAATGTATTTGAACGAAATTGAACAGAGTGGCGTCTAATAAAAAGGAAAAATTCAAACATTTCGGTGACCTACACTATTCACGTAAATGAGAGAGGCCCAAGATAGCTTTCAGATTCCAAGCTGTAAATTCCGGTGGACGGCATGGTTTTGCTTATAATTTTGTTCATATAATTTTTCTTATGGTGGAAGCGTCATAAATTTTTGAATAGCAATTTTTAATAAAATTTGGATAACTTCAGTTGGAGCTTTCTGTGAACATTCTTTTGTAATATTAGTTAATTTCTTACTGCGAAAGAAAAGGCAATTTTTCTGTCATATAGAACTCACATCAAATTAAATTTAGTAAGGGTAAAAGATCCTCTATGTACAAGATGAACCTACTCCCACTTTCTGTCATACTCGAACGTTGTCCATTGCCATGTGCCTTCACTTTGCCTTGTCTCATTTCACGCACGCTTTCTCTAGATTCCCTCCAACCACCCTGCAACGACAGACGTACGTAGCAGAAGAGAGAAGGAAATAGTAACATCACAAAATGAGAAGGTAGAATCACTTACTCTCACCTAAATACCAAGGTAGAATTATTTACTCTCAACATAGTCACTCAAATTCGATTAGATTACCTAAAAAGAATAATGATAATAATAAATAAATCAATATTTAAAATTTAATATAAAATTTTAAAATATAATCCTAAAAAAAATTAAAATTTTTAAAATGAAATAATATTATTGAAATTTAAATGAAACTAAATTTATATTAATTTAAAAATAATATTTATTAATTTAAATAGACAAACTTATTAATGATACACTGTAGAAAATAAGCTCTCTAATTGAACTCCATATACATGATATTGGTTTGCATTTACTCTACAACTCTATAAATTTAACTTCATAATCACTATCATCCAAAAAAACAAACCATAAAATAAGAATTCATTTTAAATTTTATTTTTATACAAAATTTATAAAATTATAATATAAAACTAGTTACAATATTTTAAATATAAAACTTTTTATCTTTATGATATTTTATCTTACTCAACCTGCTTGAATGCAGGTTTGTTAACCTGTTGACTTTCTTCACTCCAACCAATCAAATCTATCACTTAACTGCCGTAAAAGGACCCAATGTTCTACAAGAAATGTGTCCATAGTCCCATAATGTCCTACCAGTATTGTAACGAATTATAATTTATTTTATTCTAAATAAAAAATTCTTCGGAACCAAATTTAATAGTCAAATTTCCCAATTATTTAGACAATTTGGCCAAATTTAACAACTATGCTCTCAAATACACACCCGTTCATTGATAGTTAATTGAACTAACTTGACTTATTTTTTGCACTTTCCATTGCTAAAATTTGAGGGCGGCAGAAAAAGGTAGAATCACTTACTCTCAAATACCTAAATACATGTCCGTCCATGATAATTAACTAATTTTTCTCACTTTTCATTGCTAAAATGATGGGCGACATAAAAAGGTATAATCGCTCTCTCAAATACCTAAATACATATCCGTTGATGATAATTAACTAAAATGACATGGCGCATCTTTAATATGTTTTGTTGTTCAAAACTTAAACAGGAAGTTAGAATCAATGATAATGGTTAGGTGTGACTATAGCTTTGTAAATGAAATATTATATGTTAAGAGATTTGGTGTTTAAATCTCTCGATTTATTTGTGTAGAAAAGGAATATAATACACTAGGCATGTTTAGAAATTATAGTAATACTGGTTCGGAATCATATTATAGTAGCTTAATTTTTAATTATTGCTATTTTTTTTTTTATAAAATTTATAAAAAATAAATGATAATAGTTATATTTAAATTAGGTGATTTGTATAGCTTTTTCGAATCCAAATTTTATGAAAGAAAAAAAATTCAAAACAAAATTTGAAATATAAAATTTATAAAAAACAAATTGATAAATTGATAAAGTTAGGTGTAGAAAAGGTGAATTGGAAAACTCTCTAAACAAAATTTGAAATATAAAATTTATAAAAAACAAATTGATAAAATTTCAAAACAAAATTTGAAATATAAAATTTATAAAAAACAAATTGATAAAGTTAGGTGTAGAAAAGGTGAATTGGAAAACTCTCTAAACAAAATTTGAAATATAAAATTTATAAAAAACAAATTGATAAAATTAGGTGTAGATAAGGTGATTTGTAAAGAGTTTTCCAATTCAAATTTTATAATAGAAAAAAGGTTGAAGGTAAGAGGTAATTGTAGACATCAACATTATTTAAAATAAAAACATTTAAAAAAAAATAGTTGAATAAATTATATTCTCAAAATCATTTTTCCCAAATTTTAATTTTAAGATAATTTTTTAAAAATAATATATTAAAATAAGAAATATAATCACTTTTTTTCATAACCAAATAAAGTTTTAATAGTGAAAGAAAGAAATAAATTATTTTAATGTGTACCACGCTAAAGATAGCTTATGGGACAGATTTCTTTTTCATCTGCTTGATGTATTTGGCCATTTTTTTATGAAGCTTCAAAATAAATGCTCCAAGCTTCTTGAGAAACCCCTCGCTAAATAGATTATCCCAAGATCTAGCTACTAGCATATGCCTCATATTCTAAAATGAAATGTTTTTATGTTTCCACTTTTCTGTAACAACAAAAAATGCATACTCTTTCCTCCCACGCTTCTTTTGGCCTTTTCCAGTGCATGTTTCACAATGGAGTAGATGAGAATTAGTCCTTAAAATTTATAATGACAATGTAATTAACAAAAAATCATATAATTAGGTAAAATGCTATTTTTATATTAATGTATACTTAGATAAATTTATACATTTTTAATATAATAATTATTTAAAATGTAGTTTACAAAGTACCATTTGATTAATGATTTTTTTATTATGAAATATTATATAGATTATAAATATTTAAGGTTTAAACTTTGTGTGCGTCAAACCAATCTATATATATATATATATATATATATATAATAAATATATAATTAGGAAATATTCGATGATATTAGAAAGAAATAATTTTAATTTAATATAATATAATACTTAGTTAAATATATTTTGAAATATGATAAACAATTTTCAAACATAAATATAATTAATAAATAATATATAATTTAATAAATATATCATTTTTACTTTAAAATTTATAGATAATAATATTGCAATCTACTTAATATTAAATAATATTATAATATGATTGTAATTTATATATTATAGTGATTTTATTATTATATTAGTATATATATTCTTATTATATATGGGTATGAATGAATACTTGCACCTTCTTTGCCCAGACCTTAACAATATTTCCTGGATTTACATGTTCTAGATGGAGTCGGGTAATAGAAAATCGAGGCTACCGCTTGGGCTGGATGGAATAGCCACGGATACCAGGTTTTTCTCACATCCGGCGTGGAATATCGGGTAAGCTCCCATATCTCTAGTTTAATTGGTCTATGGAGAGTTTGTTGTATGTTGGACCACAATTCATGGTTTATGAACCGCTTCCTTTGTGGTTTAACTGCAGAGATGGTACCTACTGTGTCTAGAAACAGGTTCCTCTACGGCCTTGTTCCTTCTTATTTCATATGAACTCTATTTGCAATTTGTCTCGGCAACAGCCGAGCCCATGATGTTCTCCGGCGTGAACCCTTAGGCTTGTTTCTTTTTTAATTTCATGTAAATCTTCAAATATTGAAACCCATAATACTCTCCAACATGGGTTCTTAGATTTCGTTTTTTCAAAACTCGTTTTCAAGTAATGGACAGTTGAATTTATGAATTAAGTGCCATTTCCATGATGCAGAACTGTTTAACTTTTGCACTAATGTTTATTTGAGGATGCAGAGTTCAATTATATATTCATTTTTGATTGAATGCGTTAAGTTTTGAATGTTCTATGTACATACCCAAATTTTCCTTTTAAAGGTTGCTGGTTCAGTTGAATCACTTGAACATTTTCTTTAACATGAGCCTAGGTTTGCGACCAATCACCTCCTTGTCTGTTTGTAATTGAGATGTAATCGTTATTCAGCGAACTCTCTCAGGTTTATTTCCAGTCTAGCAGAGGAAATACCCGAAACGCGGGCTCCCTCGCTGTAGCACTGTTGTTGTCTTGCATGCACCACCATGTTGACCCTAATTCCGTTAATGGTTGTATTACGTGCTCATTAAGTGTAGCTCTTATTTTCTTTCATTTCTTTCTTTTGGAAGTCTAGGGTTGAGGAATTTGGTCCAATTTACTTTGGTCGCCAAAGTTTTTGCATATTCTTTGAGAATACTACTTTTCTTTTTTTTGAAAACCCATTAAGTGTATAAAAGAATTAAAATACTATAGGTTCCACCTACAACTCGAGCATTAACTGTTTAATACTACTTTGTTTTTCTCTAATGGGCATTCCTCTTTGCTGTTTGATGAACAGTCTCAAGTATTGTTTAACTTCTGCTGTGCCGTAGTATTTATATGCTTTCAAGCTAAAACCTCCAGCCTTGGCCTTAGGTTCTAGCTTCGTTTTGATTGTTATTTCAAGCTACCTCTAAACACCTTATCCTCTAAAATCCCATTTGGCATTAATAGTTTAAGAAGGAACCTATGGTCACCCTACCATTGACAGACTAATAACAGTAGCTCTCTTCTTTATTTCTAAACAGTTTACAAGAAAAATAACCAACTGTCCCATTTTGCATTTATAGTTTAAGAAGGAACATTCTGTTACCTTACTATTAACAGAGTAGTAACAGTGCCTTTCCTCTTCAATTCGGAACAGTTTACAGAAATATTAACCAACAAACTTCCGGGAGGATCGTTTACTTACCTGGTCTTTCCAGCAGTAAGGCTCCTTGAAGGTCCACCTAGTACACTGTTTTTTCTTGTCCACCCAACCATGAGATTCATCCTTCGGGACCAGAATCTCCCCCCTAGTTGTCTTGCAGGATCACTATATGCAACAAAACATTTGCACTCTGTGCTTGACTATATGGTCCTTACCAGACTTAGTCTTCTTTCCCTTTCTCTACCTGTCACTACAGCGCAGATTTTGCCTCCCCCCACTTCTTTTTCTTCAAAAGCCCTTTCAGTTATTGGAGGAAGTTAGGGTTTCCATTTCAACAACTGTTTCTTTTCCTCAACTTCCTCCTCGGAAGTTTTCCATATTCAAGAAACATTTCTTTATATTCTTTTAAAACAATTCGTAACCAGATTTTTAAATTCAAATAAGTAACATTGTCATATTCAGCTCTGTTTTTTTTTTACCATAGTAACAAATAAATATTTACATCTTTTCCGGGGCATTACATCTCCCCCTCCTGAAATTGGACATCCTCCCGATGTCCGTTGACCAAGAATAGCTCTGCATACCTCTTTTTCATGAGCTCTTCATCTTCCCAAGTGGCCTCATCAGGCCCAAAGTGCTGCCATTGCACTTTAACTTGGGTAATAGCTCGCTTCCACAGCTGTACTTCTCTCCGGTCGAGGATGCTCAGTAGCTCGACCAAGACTTCTCCTTCCAGTTCGACCTGCACATGCAATATTCTAATTCAGTTTCTTTTAAAGAAAACCTTTAGACTGATCTAAGGGAAATAATCCTTACCTGTATATCCTGCCATCGGATCACATGTTAAGGATCATAGACATATTTTTTTAACACAGAGACATGGAAGACATGGTGGACCCGGATGTGACTTGGTAGGGCGAGCTAGTAAGCCACTAGCCCAATTCTTGCCAAGACTTGGAATGGTCCACAATATCGGGGTGCCAACTTGGCACACCCGCTCCATTGCAGTGTACTCTTTTTAGCTTGGATCCTCACATAAACATGATCACCGACTTGGTATTCTTTGAACCTCCTCTTCTGGTCAACAAATCTTTTTTTCCTATCCTGAGCTATCTTTAAATTAGAGCGTACCTTTTTCACCATATCCTCCATTTCCATAAGAATTTCCGGCCATAAACTCAATTTTTCCTTAGGTCCACCCCAGCTTGAGAGTGTGCGGCATTTTTGTCCATATAGGATCCCAAAGGGACTCATTTGTAATGAGGTATGATACCCGTTGTTGTATGAAAATTCAACGAAGTTCAAATACTCCTCCCACCACGTCGGTTGTTGCATCACATATGCCCTTAACATGTCTTCTACCACCTGGTTCACTCGCTCTGTTTGTCCATCGGTCTGGGGGTGGTATGCTATACTGAAGTTCAGATGTGTCCCCAATTCTGCAAATAAAATTCTCCAAAAGGTTGACGTGAATTTCATGTCACGATCTGAAATTATCATCTTCGGGAGTCCATGCAATTTAAACACATTCTGCATGAAGATATGGGCAATCTGTACAACCCTGTAGGTGGATTGCACAGGTATAAAATGTGTTGCTTTACTCAACTTATCTACCACCACCATGATAGAATCGTTATTCTTCTTTATCTTAGGCAGCCCTGTTATGAAATCCATAGAAATGGTTTCCCATTTCCATTCCAGAATGGGTAAGGGTTGTAACAGCCCTGTTGGATGCTAATTCTCTGCCTTAATTTGTTGGCACTTCAGACACCATGCTAAATACTCGGCTGCATTCTTCTTCATATCTGGCCAATAGTACTCTTTCGAAGCGCAGTGATCATTTTCTGATATCCTGGGTGTCCGGCATAGTGACTGATGTGAAATTCCTCCAAAATCATATTTTTAAGACTGTTTTGACTAGGTACATATAGCCTCTTTTTATAATACAACATTCCAACATTATCTACTTCATATTCTTGTTGATTTTCCTTGCTATTAGACTGTTGTACATGCTATTTTATTTGCTGGTATTCAACATCTTGTTCTGTTTCCCTCTTTATCATTTCCTCGAAGGGACTTTTCCATTCACTAAAGGAAATTTCGTACAAACATTGTACCTTCCGACTTAAGGCGTCAACCACCCAGTTTTCTTTCCCCTTCAAGTGTTTAATATCGAAGTCAAAACCACTTACAAAATCTGCCCACCATCCTTGCCTCGCGTTTAAAGTGGGCTGGCTGAAATAATTGGTCAGACTGTTGTGGTCTGTCAGTAGCAAAAATTTCCTCCCCATGAGATAGTGTCGCCACATCTTCAAGGCGTGTATGATGGCTGCCAGCTCTAAATCATAGGCAGAATATTTCTGCTCATGCTCTTTGAGTTTCCTTCACTCATAAGCTATTACTTTCCCTTCCTGCATCAACACACCTCCCACACCCTCCTTACTTGCATCAGTGCACACCACATAGTCCTTACTAGGATCAGCTATGCTCAAAATGGGTGCGGTGGTGAGCAGATACTTAAGTTGTTCAAAACTTTTCTGACATTCTAAAGTCCATTTGAATGCTCTTCCCTTTTTCTGTAGGGAGATGATGGGCTACACTACTCTGAAGAAGCCTTCTATAAAGCATCTATAATAACCGGCTAGTCCCATAAAGGACCTAAAGTCTACTACATCTTTCAGTACGGGCCACTCCATTATGGTCCTTATCTTTTCAGGGTCAACTGTGATCCCTTCTTTTGTGATTACATGGCCTAAATATTGTATTTCTTCCTTAAAGAAATCGCACTTGCTGAACTTGGCGTACAACTGGTGTTCTCGGAGGGTTTGTAGCACCAATCTGAGGTGCTCCTTGTGCTCTTCCTTAGTGCGAGAGTATATCAGTATATCATCGATAAATATCAGCACAAATCTATCCAAATATCGATGAAACATGTTGTTCATTAAGCACAAGAAAGTTGCAGGGGCGTTGGTTAGCCCAAAGGGTAGCTCCACAAACTCGTAATGTCCACGATACCTTGTCCTAAAAGTTGTTTTAGCGATATCTTCTTCCTTAATCCTGATCTCGTGGTAACTTGATCGCAAGTCGATCTTGGAGAATACTGTTGCACCCTTCACCTGATCGAAAAGGTCATCGATTCGGGGTAGGGGATACTTATTTTTGATGTTCAGTTTGTTCAGCTGACGGTAATCTAGACACATGTGGAGGGTCCCGCCTTTTTTCTTAACGAATAACACTGGGGCTCCCCACGGGGATACACTGGGGCGAATATAGTTTTTGTCCAACAGTTCCTGTAACTGCATTTTTAACTCTGTCAACTCAGGTACACTCACTCTATAGGGTGCTCGAGATACCGGTGCTGCCCCTAGTATCAATTCAATGGTGAAATCTATATCCCTCTTAGACGGCAGTCCGGGAATCTCTTCTGGAAACATATTCGTAAATTCTTGTATTACAGGGATGTTATCCAGCGTGGCTGTTTTAACCTTCGAATCAACGTAGCCCACTCAGATGGCGTAAATTTGAATCCCCTTCCTAATGCACTTTGCTAACTAGGATGGAGTTATTGGCCGAACCTGCACTGGCCGCTTAATTCCCTACATGTCTTGCCTAGCTCTAGTTTCATCCCTATAATAGATAATCTTTGTTTTGTAGTCAACCAATGACCAGTGTCTTTCTAACCAGTCCATACTGATCAGAACATCATATGAACCAAGGAGAAGCACATTTAAATCTGCCATTACTGGCTTCCCTACTATTATCAAAGAGTAGTCATTAACCTTTGCCAACACTCGCCTCTTGGCCCCTGTAGCCAGCTATACTCGCCATAGATTCTTGTATTTAACAGATTAGAGTTTACAATTTTCTACTACCTTTTGACTAATATAACTTAATGTGGCTCCAGGGTCAATTAAAACAACAATAGTAAGGTCGGAAATTTTACCTTCAAATTCTACCATGGTCGGCTGGTACTCCGCCTGACGATCGTCCAGGGCTGCATTAATCTTTGGTATGCTACGCCCTACATCATCGACTGTCGATGCTTCTTGGATTTGAGATAATTGTTCGGTTCCCTTTCACTGCGGGCAGTTTTTGACGTAGTGAGATCCTCCACAACCCCAACACTGTACTGGGCGTCTTGCTGCCCCTTCACTATTCAGTCGTGCAGGTTGTTCGTTGAATCTGGATTTACCGGTTGGCTTGGATTTGAATGAGCTTCTCTGTATAGATCTTCTGTTCTGCCCCTTGCTCAATCCCTTACTTCCACCACTACGATTTCCTTTACTATTTCCAGCTAGCTTATTTCCTCTTTTCTCACCCCATCTTTTGCCCGGAACATCTCCTTTCTGTTTATTCTGCTGGTAACAGATCCTAGCTTTATGGATAGCTTCATCCATCGTATTTGGATTGCCAAACTCAATCCTTTCCCGCATATGTAGGGTAAACTACTAACAAATCTTTGCACCTCAGCTTTTTCTTCTCGAATATAAGGCACATAGTGAAGCAAGGAAGTAAAACTGGTGATAAATTCATCCATGGTTTGCTGCCCCAATCACAAGTCATGGAATTCCCTTGCCTTTTCATCATAGAAACACTCGGTCAGATATATTTCTTTGAAGTACCTTTGAAATTTCTCCCAACTTATGGTCTGTTTGCTTACCCCCTTTACCATCTTGACTTCTTCCCACCACAGGGTCGCTTTCCCCTGTAATTGGAAGATGGCTAATCGAGCCATCAGGTTATGATCGTATTCATACAGCTAGAAGTATTTATTCATATTTATTAACCATGCTTCATCTGCTTCTTCCTGTTCCCCGTCAAAGTGCGAAGGTTTAATCTTACGAAACTCTCCCTGCAGCTCTACCCATTGCCTCTTCGATGTATGTTGTTCAGATGCATTGTCAGATCGTTCCTCCCTCTCTTCTGACTCTTCAGGTTCTGTATGATGGTTCTGTTCTTCTGACATCCTCTGCTGTTCAGCACTGGGGTTAGCTGGCGGCTGATTCTATCTGTCAGACAGGATTTTTAGAATTATTTCCTATTCCATCGTTAATCGTGCATTATCCTCACACAACCAGGCCATTTCATTTTTCAATTCCTGCACCATTTCTAAAATAGCCTGGTTTCTATACGAGCTTCCTTTCCGAGCTGTACCCATAGCTCAGGATTACTCTCAAGTCCAGATGCAGGTCCCTGACCCATCGCATATTTGCGCGACGTACTGTCCCCCCTTTGCATATTGTCAGTCTTCCGGTTTCCTGGCTTAACATGGAAAAATAAATCAACGCTTTAACTATTGCTTTCCTTTGATCTACTTAAATAGGGACAAAATAATGGTATGTGCTACTCCCAATTTTTTTTGTTTTTTTGTTTTTCAACTCAGAATCTCTATTTTACTATCAAATTCAATTTAAATGTCAATTTCTAGAGGCCTTAGTTCTGTAACTGAGCTCTGATACCACTTGTCACAACTCCCTCAACCATCCTGAATTTTTTTTTTTTTTTACAGATTAACCCACCGTGTTTTACTTACGGTAATAAATCTCGTCTCATGCAATAAAGTGGTACAGGGTAATATTTAAATGTATATACATTGTAATGGATCATGTAGTTGCTGGAACAGGTAGTCGGAAAAATATTTCCAACAGCAAGGCTGACATTTATATTTAACCCTGCACTATACGAGTTGTCCCTCACATTTATTTCACGGTACCATTGTTACTTTTTGACGGTACTCTGCCAAGAGATGGAGCCACTGGCGCTTTCCACCTGGCTCATTGTCCATTCCTTTCCCTGTCACAGCAGCGTGGCATGAGCTGGGGTACCTTTGGCAGATGTGCCCCTCGAGTTCCTCCAGGAATCGACAGTCCGGTTTTTGTTTGGAGATCCAACGGTTGTGCATTGTTTAGGGGTTATGTGGAAGTTTATCCAGGCAATATCGCTTGTTCACTTCATTCATCCTTGGCTCTCTCTACCTCTCGGACTACTACCTGCCGCGTATAGTTTAGTATGCAACACGGGTTCGAGTGCCAGAGCTGGTCTACTCATCTTACATGTGGATATTGTGCCATTCGGTAAGCTCTCTAGTTTAGTTGTTTCCCTGACTTGCTCTATTTTTGGTTGTTTCCTTTCTTTTGATGTTTATACTTGCAGTTTCTTTGCCCAGACCTTAACAATCTTTCCTGGATTTACATGTTCCAGATGGAGTCGGGTAATGGCAACCCGAGGCTACCGCTTGGGCTAGACGGAATAGCCACGGCTACCAGGTTTTTCTCACATCCGGCGCGGAATATCGGGTAAGCTCCCATATCTCCAGTTTAATTGGTCTTTGGAGAGTTTGCTGTATGCTGGACCACGATTCATGGTTTATGAACCGCTTCCTTTATGGTTTAACTGCAGAGATGGTACCTACTGTGTCTGGAACCGGGTTCCTCTACGGCCTTGTTCCTTTTTATTTCATATGAACTGTATTTGGAATTTGTCTCGGCAAGAGCCGAGCCCATGATGTTCTCTGGCATGAACCCTTAGGCTTGTTTTTCTTTTTTCATTTCATGTAAATATTCAAATATTGAAACCCATAATACTCTCCAGCATGGGTTCTTAGATTTTCTTTTTTCAAAACTCGTTTTCAAGTAATGGACAGTTGAATTTATGAATTAAGTGCCATTTCCATGATGCAGAACTGTTTAAATTTTTCCCTAATGTTTATTTGAGGATGCGGAGTTCAATTATATATTCTTTTTTATTGAATGCGCTAAGTTCTGAATATTCTATGTAAATACCCAGATTTTCTTTTTAAAGGTTGCTGGTTCAGTTGAATCACTTGAACATTTTCTTTAACATGAGCCTAGGTTTGCGACCAATCACCTCTTTGTCTATTTGTAATTGAGATGTAATCGTTATTCAGTGAATTCTCTCAGGTTTATTTCCAGTCTAGTAGAGGAAATACCCAGAAACGTGGGCTCCCTCACTAGAGCACTGTCGTTGTGTGGCATGCACCACCATGTTCACCCTAATTCCGTTAATGGTTGTATTATGTGCTCATTATGTGTAGCTCTTATTTTCTTTCGTTTCTTTATTTTGGAAGTCTAGGGTTTAGGAATTTGGTCCAATTTACTTTGGTCGCAAGAGTTTTTGCATATTCTTCGAAAATACTACTGTTCTTTTTTTTGAAAACCCATTAAGTGTATAAAAGAATTAAAATACTATAGGTTCCGCCTACAGCTCGAGCATTAACTGTTTAATACTGCTTTGTTTTTCTCTAATGAGTATTCCTCGTTGTTGTTTGATGAATAATCTCGAGTATAGTTTAACTTCTGTTGTGCTGTAGTATTTATATGCTTTCAAGCTAAAACCTCCAGTCTTGGCCTCGGGTTCAAGGTTCGTTTTGATTGTTATTTCAAGCTACCTCTAAACACCTTATCCTCTAAAATCCCATTTGGCATTAATAGTTTAAGAAGGATCCTACTGTCACCCTACCATTGACAGAGTAATAACAGTGGCTCTCTTCTTTATTTCTAAACAGTTTACAAGAAAGATAACCAACTATCCCATTTTGCATTTCTAGTTTAAGAAGGAACATTTTGCAACCTTACTATTAGCAAAGTAATAACAGTGGCTTTCCTCTTCAATTCGGAATAGTTTACATAAATATTAACCAACAGACTTCCGGGAGGATCGTTTACTTACCTGGTCTTTCCAGCAGTAAGGCTCCTTGAAGGTCCACCTGGTACACTGTTGTTTCTTGTCCACCCAACCACGAGATTCATCCTTTGGGACCAGAATCTCCCCCCTAGCTGTCTTGCAGGATTACTATCCGTAGCAAGAACATTTGCACTCCATGCTTGACTATCTGGTCCTTACCAGACTTAGTCTTCTTTCCCTTTCTCTGCATGTCACTATAGCGCAGATTTTGCCTCCCCCCACTTCTTTTTCTTCAGAATCCCTTTTAGTTATGGGAGGCAGTTAGGGTTTCCATTTCAACAACTGTTTCCTTTCCTCAACTTCCTCCTCGGAAGTTGTCCATATTCAAGAAACATTTCTTTATATTCTTTTAAAACAATTTGTAACCAGATTATTAAATTCAAATATGTAACATTATCATATTCAGTTCTGGTTTTTTTGTTACCATAGTAATAAATAAATATTTACATCTTTTCTGAGACACTAAGTTGCATAACCATTTGCATAACCATTAACCATCACTATGGTAGTGTGATAACATAAACTGTCTCATGAATCCTTGCATCCACTGCATGATTTCCTTCACCATATTAATAATCATGTACTAGGACATTATGGCTATCACATCAAATAAAGAATCATCAACATCAACGATTCATCATCATCAAATTGACACAAAAGGCAATCACACCATTGAACACTGATATACCCTGGAAACCCTGTAGGGTGAAAACTAGCAAATATTTAATCTCATTATTAAACACTCGTGAGGGATTTCACCCGTCACTTAATGGCTTATAAGGGATTCCATCCCTTAACCATTGTTATAAAATCATTACAATGAATTATCATTAAGTTGTCACATAA
The DNA here is from genome assembly GCA_000404065.3 of Pinus taeda. Lineage (NCBI taxonomy): Eukaryota > Viridiplantae > Streptophyta > Pinopsida > Pinales > Pinaceae > Pinus > Pinus taeda. The sequence continues at coordinate 20,924 of APFE031198451.1, forward strand.
CTTGCTAAAAGCTAATACAGCTTTTCATGTAATATTTTACTTACATACCGCCACATATAACATTCCTTGTCGCATGATTGTTCTAGCAATGTACGTTCCTTCAACTCGAACTCATCTACATGGACCATTGATTGCTTTCCTGCCACAATGTTAACATCACTTTTCCTTGGCACCAACCGCCATCGTTTCCTGTCAATGTTGTCATCAACAAGCTTTGGCAACAAGATTAGAAACCATAATAATGAATCAATAGTCAACCTCTAAAAGAGATATTTTAGCATCTACTCATCTGCTTGAGCAAGCATGACATACTATTTAACTAGTATATACACCCAATTAAATATTGTTTGATCTCCACAATGTTTATTTATACTAATGCATAATTCTTTTTAAGAGTTCTAACTCATTATTTCTACTAACATGTATAACACATTCGTTATATATTCATAGAAAGAACATAACTCCATACCCCAATGACTATTCCTTGTTCATACCATTGCTTATCATATTAGCCCTTCTTTAATGCATGCAATACATATTCCCTTCACTAGAATACTACCATCATTTCATACAACAAACCACATACCTCTTTCTTAAAGGAAGTCATTATAATCTCATTCCTCTATCTCCCTATATGAGGGTTTCTCAATCTTCCTTTTCAAGAAAGTATTAAAGATATCCATCTTTATGCATAAAAATCAAGATACAAAGCAAGGTTTACTTACCCTTTATGCATCAAAAACAATAAATCAACAGAACTCATCTAACAATTTAAGTTTCTAGTGAAATGATTATGCATTACATGCATGATAAAGATAGCTAAAGATGTGCTTTTAGGCACATAGATATTCATTTCTAACTTTCTTGAAGAAAGAGTATATTATATATATACATAAATATAGCTTCATTTTAGAAAAGTGTGCATACTTCATGTATGAAGATGAAGGATTTTATGAGAGATTTCTTGAAAATAAAAATAGAGGTTCTTTTCTTTAAAGACACCTATGAATAGTGCTCATACAAGAACCAGAACCCTTACTTGTTTCATGAAAAGACTATGTGCATTGAAGTAAAAATAATTGTGTTAGGAAAAAACAAATGTTGCATGCACATAAGGGTAGCTATTGTTACTATCTCCCTTAACCATCCTGAAATTAAATTATTTTTTTTACAGATTAACCCGCCCTGTTTTACTTATGGTAATAAATCTCGTCTCATGCAATAAAGTGGTACAGGGTAATATTTAAATGTATATACATTGTAATGGATTATGTAGTTGCCGGAACAGGTAGTTGGAAAAATCTTTCTGACAGCAAGGCTAACATTTATATTTAACCCTACACTATACGAGTTGTCCCTCACATTTATTTCACAGTACCGTTGTCACTATTTGACGGTCCTCCGCCAATAGTTGGAGCCACTAGCGCTTTCCACCTGGCTTGCTGTCCATTCCTTTCCCTGTCACAACAGCGTTGCATGAGCAGGGGTACCTTTAGCAGATGTGCCCCTTGGGTTCCTCCAGCAATCAACGGTCCGGTTTTTGGGTGGAGATCCAAGGGTTTTGCATTGTTTTGGGGTTCTGTGGAAGTTTATCTGGGCAATATCGCTTGTTCACTTCATTCATCCTTGGCACTCTCTGCCACTCAGACTGCTCTCTGCCGCGTCCAGTTTAGTATGCAACCCAGGTTTGAGTGCCAGAGCTAGTCTTCTCCTCTTCCAGGTGGATATTGCGCCATTCGGTAAGCTCTCTGGTTTAGTTGTTTCCATGACTTGCTTCGTTTTCAGTTGTTTCCTTCCTTTTGATGTTTATACTTGCAGTTTATTTCCCCAAACCTTAACAATATTTCCTGGATTTACATGTTCCAGATGGAGTCGAGTAATGGCAACCCGAGGCTATCGCTTGGGCTGGACGGAATAACCACAGCTACCAGGTTTTCCTCACATCCTGTGTGGAATACCAGGTAAGCTCCCATATCTCCAGTTTAATTGGTTTGTGGAGAGTTTGTTGTATGCTAGACCACGATTCATGGTTTATGAACCGCTTCCTTTGTGGTTTAACTACAGAGATGGTACCTACTGTGTCTGGAATAGGGTTCCTCTACGGCCTTGTTCCTTTTTATTTCATATGAACTGTATTTGGAATTTGTCTCGACAACAGCCGAGCCCATGATGTTCATCGGCATGAACCCTTAGGCTCATTTTTTTTTTTAATTTCATGTAAATCTTCAAATATTGAAACCCATAATACTCTCCAGCATGGGTTCTTCGATTTTATTGTTTCAAAACTCGTTTTCAAGTAATGGACAGTTGAATTTATGAATTAAGTGCCATTTCCATGATGCAGAACTGTTTAACTTTTGCACTAATGTTTATTTGAGGATGCGGAGTTCAATTATATATTCTTTTTTAATTGAATGCGTTAAGTTCTGAATGTTCTATGTAAATACCCCGATTTTCTTTTTAAAGGTTGTTGGTTCAGTTGAATCACTTGAACATTTTCTTTAACATGAGCCCAGGTTTGCAACCAATCACCTCCTTGTCTATTTGTAATTGAGATGTAATCCTTATTCAGCGAATTCTCAAAGGTTTATTTCCAGTCTAGCAGAGGAAATACCCAGAAACGCAGGCTCCCTCGCTGGAGCACTGCCTTTGTCTGGCATGCACCACCATGTTGACCCTAATTCCATTAATGGTTGTATTACGTGCTCATTATTTGTAGCTCTTATTTTCTTTCGTTTATTTCTTTTAGAAGTCTAGGGTTTAGGAATTTGGTCCAATTTACTTTGGTCGCCGGATTTTTTGCATATTCTTCAAGAATACTATTGTTCTTTTTTTTTTAACCCATTAAGTGTATAAAAGAATTAAAATACTATAGGTTCCACCTACAGCTCGAGAATTAACTGTTTAATACTGCTTTGTTTTCCTCTAATGGGTATTCCTCTTTGCTGTTTGATGAGCAATCTAGAGTATAGTTTAACTTCTGTTATGTTGTAGTATTTATATGCTTTCAAGCTAAAACCTCCAGTCTTGGCCTCAGGTTCTAGGTTCGTTTTGATTGTTGTTTCAGGCTACCTCTAAACACCTTATCCTCTAAAATCCCATTTGGCATTAGTAGTTTAAGAAGGAACCTACTGTCACCCTACCATTGACAGAGTAATAACAGTAGCTCTCTTCTTTATTTCAGAACAATTTACAAGAAAAATAACCAACTGTCCCATTTTTCATTTCTAGTTTAAGAAGGAACATTCTGTCACCTTACTATTAACAAAGTAATAACAGTGGCTTTCCTCTTCAATTCGGAACAGTTTACAGAAATATTAACCAACAGACTTCTCGGAGGATTGTTTACTTACCTAGTCATTCCAGTAGTAAGGCTCCTTGAAGGTCCACCTGGCACACTATTGTCTCTTGTCCACCCAACCACGAGATTCGTCCTTCGGGACCAGAATCTCCCCCCTAGCTGTCTTACAGGATCACTATCCACAGCAAGAACATTTGCACTCCGTGCTTGACTATCTGGTCCTTACCAGACTTAGTCTTCTTTCCCTTTTTGTGCATGTCACTACAGTGCAGATTTTGCCTCCCCCCACTTCTTTTTCTTCAGAAGCCCTTTCAATTATGGGAGGCAGTTAGGGTTGTCATTTCAACAACTATTTCTTTTCCTCAACTTCCTCCTCGAAAGTTGTCCGTATTCAAGAAACATTTCTTTATATTCTTTTAAAACAATTCGTAACCAGATTATTAAATTTAAATAAGTAACATTGTCATATTTAGTTCTGTTTTTTTCTTTACCATAGTAACAAATAAATATTTACATCTTTTCTGGGGCATTACATCTCCCCCTCCTAAAATTGGACATCCTCCCAATGTCCGTTGACCAAGAACAACTCAGCATACCTCTTTCTCATGAGTTCTTCATCTTCCCAAGTGGCCTCATTAGGCCCAAAGTGCTGCCATTTCACTTTAACTTGGGAAATAGCTCGCTTCCACAGCTGTACTTCTCTTCGGTCGAGGATGCTCAGCGGCTCGACTAAGACTTCTCCTTCTAGTTCGACCTGCACATGCAATATTCTAATTCAGTTTCTTTTAAAGAAAACCTTTAGACTGATCTAAGGGAAATAATCCTTACCTATATATCTTGCCATCAGATCACATGTTTAGGATCATAGACAAATTTTTTTTAACACAGAGACATGGAAGACATTGTGGACCTGGATGTTACTTGGTAGGATGAGCTGGTAAGCCACCGACCCAATTCTTGTCAAGACTTGGAATGGTCCACAATATCGGGGTGCCAACTTGGCACACCCGCTCCATTGTAGTGTACTTTTTTTAGCTTGGATCCTCACATAAACATGATCGCTGACTTGGTATTCTTTGAACCTCCTCTTCTGGTCAGCAAAGCTTTTTTTCCTATCTTGAGTTGTCTTTAAATTAGATCATACCTTTCTCACCATATCCTCCATTTCCTTAAGCATTTCCGGCCCTAACCTCAATTTGTCCTCAGGTCCACCCCATCTTGAGGGTGTGCGGCATTTCTGTCTGTATACGACCTCAAAGGGAGTCATTTGTAACGAGGTATGATACCTATTATTGTATGCAAATTCAAGCAAGTGCAAATACTCCTCCCACCACATCGGTTGCTACATCACATATGCCCTTAACATGTCTTCTACCACCTAGTTCACTCGCTCTGTTTGTCCGTCAGTCTGGGGATGTATGATGTACTGAAGTTCAGCTGTGTCCCCAATTCTACAAATAATGTTCTCCAAAAGGCCTACGTGAATTTCATGTCACGATCTAAAATTATCGTCTTCAGGAGTCAATGCAATTTAAACACATTCTGCATGAAGATATGGGCAATCTGTACAGCCCTGTAGGTTGATTGCACAGGTATAAAATGTGTTGCTTTACTCAACTTGTCTACCACCACCATCATAGAATCATTATTCTTCTTTGTCTTAGGCAACTCTGTTATGAAATCCATAGAAATGGTTTCCCATTTCCATTCTAGAATGGGTAAGGGTTGTAATAGCCCTACTGGATGCTGATGCCCTACTTCAATTTCTTGGCACTTCAAACACCGTGTTAAATACTCAGCTACATTCTTCTTCATATCTGGCCAATAATACTCCTTTCGAAGCGCAGTGATCATTTTCTAATACCCTGGGTGTCCAGCATAGTGACTGATGTGAAATTCGTCCAAAATCAGATTTTTAAGGCTGTTTTGACTAGGTACATACAACCTCTTTTTATAATACAACATTCCAGCATTATCGACTTCATATCCTTGCTGATTTTCCTTTCTAGTAGACTATTGTACATGTTGTTTTATTTGCTGGTATTCAGCATCTTGTTCTGCTGCCCTCTTTATAATTTCCTCGAAGGGACTTTTCCATTCACTGAAGGAAATTTCGTACAAACATTGTACCTTCCAACTTAAGGTGTCAGCCACCCGGTTTTCTTTCCCCTTCAAGTGTTTAATATCGAAGTCAAAACCACTTAGGAAATATTCCCACCATGCTAGCCTCACATTTAAAGTGGGCTGGCTGAAATAATTGGTCAGACTGTGGTGGTCTGTCAGTAGCAAAAATTTCCTCCCCATGAGATAATGTTGCCATATCTTCAAGGCGTGTATGATGGCTGCCAGCTCTAAATCATAGGCAGAATATTTCTTCTCATGCACTTTGAGCTTCCTTGACTCATAAGCTATTACCTTCCCTTCCTACATCAACACACCTCCCACGCTCTCCTTACTTGCATGAGTGCACACCACATAGTCCTTACTAGGATCGGCTATGCTCAAAATGGGTGTGGTGGTGAGAAGATACTTAAGTTGTTCAAAACTTTTCTGACATTCTGAAGTCCATTTGAATGTTCTTCCCTTTTTCTGTATGGAGGTGATCAGGTACACTACTCTGGAGAAGCCTTCTACAAAGCATCTATAATAACTGGCTAGTCCCAAAAAGGACCTGATGTCTACTACATCTCTCAGTATGGGCCACTCCATTATGGTCCTTATCTTTTCAGGGTCCACTGTGATCCCTTCTTTTGTGATTACATGGCCTAAATACTATATTTCTTCCTTAAAGAAATCACACTTGCTGAGCTTGGCGTACAACTGGTGTTCTCGGAGGGCTTGTAGCACCAATCTGAGGTGCTCCTTGTGCTCTTCCTTAGTGCGAGAGTATATTAGTATATCATCGATAAATATCAGCACAAATATGTCCAAATATTGATGAAACACGTTGTTCATTAAGCAAAAGAAAGTTGCAGGGGCATTGGTTAGCCCAAAGGGTAGCTCCACAAACTCGTAATGCCCATACCTTGTCTTAAAAGTTGTTTTAGCGATATCTTCTTCCTTAATCTTGATCTGGTGGTAACTTGATCGCAGGTCAATCTTGGAGAATACTGTTGGACCCTTCACCTGATCGAAAATCTCATCAATTCGGGGTAGGGGACACTTATTTTTGATGGTCATTTTGTTCAGCTGACGGTAATCTAGACGCATGCGGAGGGTCCCGCCTTTTTTCTTAACAAATAAGACTGGGGTTCCCCACGGGGATACACTGGGGCGAATATATTTTTTGTCCAACAGTTCTTGTAGCTGCATTTTTAACTCTGTCAACTCAGGTACACTCATTCTATAGGGTGCTCAAGATACCAGTGCTGCCCCTAGTATCAAGTCGATGGTAAAATCTATATCCCTCTTAGGCGGCAGTCCGAGAATATCTTCTGGAAACATATCCGTAAATTCTTGTATTACAGGGATGTTATCCAGTGTGGCTGTTTTATCCTTCGAATCAGCATAGCCCACTTGGATGGTGTAAATTTGAAACTCCTTCCTAATGCATTTTGCTAACTGGGATGCAGTTATTGGCCAAACCTGCACTGGCCGCTTAATTCCCTACATGTCTTGCCTAGCTCTAGTTTCATCCCTATAATAGATAATCTTTGTTTTGTAGTCAACCAATGACTAGTGCCTTTCTAACCAGTCCATACCGATCAGAACATCATATGAACCAAAGGGAAGCACATTTAAATCTGCCATTACTGGCTTCCCTGCTATTATCAAAGAGCAGTCATTAACCTTTGCCAACACTTGCCTCTTGGCCCCTGCAGTGAACTATACTAGCCACAGATTCTTGTATTTAACAAATTGCAGTTTAGAATGTTCTACTACCTTTGGACTAATATAACTTAATATGGCTCCAGGGTCAATTAAAACAACAACAGTAAGGTCGGAAATTTTACCTTCAAATTCTACCATGGTCGGCTGGTACTCTGCCTGATGATCATCCAGGGCTACATTAATCCTTGGTATGTTACGCCCTACATCGCTGACTGTTGATGCTTCTTGGATTTGAGATAATTGTTCAGTTCCCTTTCGCTACGGGCAGTTTTTGACGTAGTGAGATCCTCCACAACCCCAACACTGTACTTGGGGGTCTTGCTGCCCCTTCACTGTTCAGTCGTGCAGGCTGTTCGTTGACTCTGGATTCACTAGTTGGCTTGGATTTGAATGAGCTTCTCTGCATAGATATTCTCTTATGCTCCTTGCTCAATCCCTTACTTCCACCACTATGATTTCCTTTACTATTTCCAGCTAGCTTATTTCCTCTTTTCTCACCCCATCTTTTTCCCGGAACATCTCCTTTTTGTTTATTCTACTGGTAACAGATCCTGGCTTTGCGGATAGCTTCGTCCATCGTCTTTGGATTGTCAAACTCAATCCTTTCCCGCATATGCAGGGGTAAACTACTAACAAATCTTTGCACCTTAGCTTTTTCTTCTTGAATATAAGGCGCATAGTGAAGCAAGGAAGTAAAACGGGTGATAAATTCGTCCATGGTCTACTGCCCCAATCGTAATTCATGGAATTCCCTTGCCTTTTCATTGTAGAAACACTCGGTCAGATATCTTTCTTTGAAGTACCTTTGAAATTTCTCCCAACTTATGGTCTGTTCGCTTACCCCCTTTACGATCTTGACTTCTTCCCACCACAAGGTCTCTTTCTCCTGTAATTGGAAGATGGCTAATCGAGCCTTCAGGTTATGATCGTATTCATACAGCTAGAAGTATTTATTCATATTTATTAACCATGCTTCAGCTGCTTCTTCTTGTTCCCCGTCAAAGTGTGGAGGTTTCATCTTACGAAACATTCCCTGTAGCTCTACCCGTTGCCTCTTCGATCTATGTTGTTCAGATGCATTTTCAGATCGTTCCTCCCTCTCTTCTGACCCTTTAGGTTCTGTATGATGGTTCTTTTCTTCTGACATCCTCTGCTATTCAGCAATGGGGTTAGCTACCGGCTGATTCTGTTTGTTAGACAGGCTTTTTAGAATTCTTTCATGTTCCATCGTTAATTGTGCATTATCCTCACGCAACCGGGCCATTTCATTTTTCAATTCCTGCATCGTTTCTAAAATAACCTGGTTTGTATTACAAGCTTCCTCTCCGAGCTATAGCCATAGCTTGGGATTACTCTCAAGTCCAGATGTAGGTCCTTGACCCATCGCATATCTGCGATGTACTGTCCCCCCTTCGCATATTGTCAATCTTCCAGTTTCCAGGCTTAACATGGAAAAATAAATCAACACTTTAACTATTTCTTTCCTTTGAACTGCTTAAATAGGGACAAAATAATGGTATGTTCTACTACTGATTTTTTATTTTTTTTTCAACTCAGAATCTCTATTTTACTGTCAAATTCAATTTAAATGTCAATTCCCAGAGGCTTCAGTTCTGTAACTGGGCTCTGATACCACTTGTCACAACTCCCTTAACCATCCTGAAATTAATTTTTTTTTTTTTACAGATTAACCCACCCTGTTTTACTTACAGTAATAAATCTCGTCTCATGCAATAAAGTGGTACAGGGTAATATTTAAATGTATATACATTGTAAGAGATTATGTAGTTGCCGGAACAGGTAGTCGGAAAAATATTTCCGACAGCAAGGGTGCCATTTATATTTAACCCTACACTATACGAGTTGTCCCTCACATTTATTTCATGGTACCGTTGTTACTATTTTACGGTACTCCGCCAATAGCTGGAGTCGCTGGCGCTTTCCACCTGGCTCGCTGTCTATTCTTACCCTATCACAGCAGCATGGCATGAGCTGGGGTACCTTTGGCAGATGTGTCCCTCGGGTTCCTCCAGCAATCGACGGTCTGATTTTTGGGTGGAGATCCAAGGGTTCTGCATTATTTTGGGGTTTTGTGAAGTTTATCTAGGCAATATCGCTTGTTCACTTCATTCATCCTTGCCTCTCTCTGTCGCTCGGACTGCTCTCTGTCACGTCTAATTTAGTATGCAACCGGGGTTCGAGTGCCAGAGCTGGTCTTCTCATCTTCCGAGTGGATATTGCGCCATTCAGTAAGCTCTACGGTTTAGTTGTTTCCCTGACTTGCTCTGTTTTCGGTTGTTTCCTTTCTTTTGATGTTTATACTTGTAGTTTCTTTGCCCAGACCTTAACAATATTTCTTGGATTTACATGTTCCAGATGGATTCGGGTAATGGCAACTCGAGGCTACCGCTTGGGCTGGACAGAATAGCCACGGCTACTAGGTTTTTCTCACATCCGGCGCAGAATATTGGGTAAGCTCCCATATCTACAGTTTAATTGGCCTTTGGAGAGTTTGTTGTATGCTAGACCACGATTCATGGTTTATGAACTGCTTCCTTTGTGGTTTAACTACAGAGATGGTACCTACTGTGTCTGGAATGGGGTTCCTCTACGGCCTTGTTCCTTTTTATTTCATATGAACTGTATTTGGAATTTGTCTCGGCAACATCCGAGACCATGATGTTCTCTGGCATGAACCCTTAGACTCATATTTTTTTTAATTTCATGTAAATATTCAAATATTGAAACCCATAATACTCTCCAGCATGGGTTCTTAGATTTTGTTTTTTCAAAACTCGTTTTCAAGTAATGGACAGTTGAATTTATGAATTAAGTGCCATTTCCATGATGCAGAACTGTTTAACTTTTGCACTAATGTTTATTTGAGGATGCGAAGTTTAATTATATATTCTTTTTTGATTGAATGCGTTAAGTTCTGAATGTTTTATGTAAATACCCAAATTTTCTTTTTAAAGATTGCTGGTTCAGTTGAATCACTTGAACATTTTCTTTAACATGAGCCCAGGTTTGCGACCAATCACCTCCTTGTATGTTTGTAATTGAGATGTAATCATTATTTAGCGAATTCTCTTAGGTTTATTTCCAGTCTAGCAAAGGAAATACCCAGAAATGCGAGCTCCCTCACTGGAGCACTACCGTTGTCTAGCATGCACCACCATGTTGACCCTAATTCCGTTAATGGTTGTATTACGTACTCATTACGTGTAGCTCTTATTTTCCTTCGTTTCTTTCTTTTGGAAGTCTAGGGTTTAGGAATTTGGTCCAATTTACTTTGGTCGCCAGATTTTTTGCATATTCTTTGAGAATACTACTGTTCTTTTTTTCGAAAACCCATTAAGTGTATAAAAGAATTAAAATACTATAGGTTTCGCCTACAGCTCGAGCATTAACTATTTAATACTGCTTTGTTTTTCTCTAATGGCTATTCCTCTTTGTTGTTTGATGATATAGTTTAACTTCTGTTGTGTTGTAGTATTTATATGCTTTCAAGCTAAAACCTCCAGTCTTGGCCTGAGGTTCTAGGTTCGTTTTGATTGTTATTTCAAGCTACCTCTAAACACCTTATCCTCTAAAATCCCATTTGGCATTAATAGTTTAAGAAGGAACCTACTATCACCCTACCATTCACAGAGGAATAACAATAGCTCTCTTCTTTATTTCTGAACAGTTTACAAGAAAAATAACCAACTGTCCCATTTTGCATTTCTAGTTTAAGAAGGAACATTTTCTCACCTTACTATTAACAGAGTAATAACAGTGGCTTTCCTCTTCAATTCGAAATAGTTTATAGAAATATTAACCAACAGACTTCCGGGAGGATCGTTTACTTACCTGGTCTTTCCAGAAGTAAGGCTCCTTGAAGGTCCACCTGGTACACTGTTGTTTCTTGTCCAATCAACCACGAGATTCGTCCTTCGGGACCAAAATCTCTGCCCTAGCTGTCTTGTAGGATCACTATCCACAGCAAGAACATTTGCACTCTGTGCTTGACTATCTGGTCCTTACCAAACTTAGTCTTCTTCCCCTTTCTTTGCCTATGACTATAGCGAAGATTTTGCCGCCGCCCCCACCCCCCCCCCCCCCCCCACCCCCCCCCGCTTCCCCCCCCCCTCCCACCTTCTTTTTCTTCAAAAGCCCTTTCAGTTATGGGAGGCAGTTAGGGTTGCCATTTCAGCAACTGTTTCTTTTCCTCAACTTCCTCCTTGGAAGTTGTCCGTATTCAAGAAACATTTCTTTATATTCTTTTCAAACAATTCGTAACCAGATTATTAAATTCAATTAAGTAACATTGTCATATTCAGTTCTGTTTTTTTTTACCATAGTAACAAATAAATATTTACATATTTTCCGAGACAGTAAGTTGCATAACCATTAACCACCACTGTGGTAGTGTGATAACATAAACTGTCTCATGAACCCTTGCATCCATTGTATGATTTCCTTCACCATATTAATAATCATGTACTAGGACATTATCGCTATCACATCAAATAAAGAATCATCAACATCAAGGATTCATCATCATCAAACTGACACAAAAGGAAATCACACCATTGAACACTGATATACCCTGGAAACCCCGTAGGGTGAAAACCAACAAACGTTTAATCTCATTATTAACGCTGGTGAGGGATTTCACCCCTCACTCAATGGCTTATAAGGGATTCCATCCCTTAACCATTGTTATAAAATCATTACAATGAATTATCATTAAGTTCTCACCTAACTAGCTAAAAGCCAATACAGCTTTTAATGTAATCTTTTACTTACATATCGCCACATGCAACATTCCTTGTGGCATGATTGTTCTAGCAATGTACGTTCCTACAACTCAAACTCGTCTACATGGACCATTGATCACTTTCCTGCCACAATGTTAACATCACTTTTCCTTGGAACCAACCGCCATCATTTCCTATCAATGTTGTCATCAACAAACTTTGGCAACAAGATTAGAAACCATAATAATGAATGAATAATCAACCTCTAAAAGAGATCTTTTAGCATCTACTCATATGCTTGAGCAAGCATGACATACTATTTAACTAGTACATACACCCAATTAAATATTGTTTGATCTCCACAATGTTTATTTATACTAATGCATAATTATCTTTAAGAGTTCTAACTCATTATTTCTACTAACATGTATAACACATTCGTTATATCTTCATACATGTAATAAAATGTTATTTCCATGCTTAAGAACAAATGTTATTTTCACATAGTTACTTTTCGAGAACTCAACATAGTCTCTCTAACATACAAAGAAAATAACTCCATATCGGAATGACTATTCCTTGTTAATACCATTGCTTATCATATTAGCCCTTCTTTAATGCATGCAATACATATTCCCTTCACTAGAATACTACCATCATTTCATACAACAAACCACATACCTCTTTCTTAAAGGAAGTCATTATAATCTCATTTCTCTATCTCCCTATATGAGGGTTTCTCAAGCTTCATTTTCAAGAAATTTTTAAAGATATCCATCTTTATGCATAAAAATCAACATACAAAACAAGGTTTACTTGCTGAACTTGGCATACAACCGGTGTTCTCGGAGGGTTTGTAGCACCAATCTGAGGTGCCCCTTGTGCTCTTCCTTAGTGCGAGAGTATATCAGTATATCATCGATCAATATCAGCACAAATCTATCCAAATATCGATGAAACACACTTTTCATTCAGCACATGAAAGTTGCAGGGGTGTTGGTTAGCCCAAAGGGTAGCACCACAAACTCGTAATGCCCATACCTTGTCCTAAAAGTTGTTTTAGCGATATCTTCCTCCTTAATCCTGATCTAGCGGTAACCTGATCGCAAGTCGATCTTGGAGAATACTGTTGCACCCTTCACCTGATCGAAAAGCTCATCGATTCGGGGTAGCGGATACTTATTTTTGATGGTTAGTTTGTTCAGCTGATGGTAATCTACACACATGCGGAGGGTCTCGTCTTTTTTCTTAATGAATAACACTGGGGCTGCCCACGGGGATACACTGGGGCGAATATACTTTTTGTCCAACAGTTCCTATAGCTGCATTTTTTACTCTGACAACTTAGGTACACTCATTCTATAGGGTGCTCGAGATACCGGTGCTGCCCCTGGTATCAATTCGCTGGTAAAATCTATATCCCTCTTAGGCGGCAGTCCGGGAATCTCTTCTGGAAACACATCTGTAAATTCTTGGATTACAGGGATGTTATCCAGCGTGGCTATTTTATCCTTTGAATCAGCATAGCCCACTTGGATGGCATAAATCTGACACCCCTTCCTAATGCATTTTTCTAACTGGGTTGCAGTTATTGGCCGAACCTGCACTGGCTGCTTAATTCCCTACATCTCTTGCTTAGCTCTAGTTTCATCCCTATAACAGATAATCTTTGTTTTGCAGTCAATCAATGACCAGTTTCTTTCTAACCAGTCCATACCGATCAGAACGTCATATGAACCAAAGGGAATAAAATTTAAATATGCCATTACTGGCTACCCTGCTATTATCAAAGAGCAGTGATTAACCTTTGCCAACACTCGCCTCTTGGCCCCTGTAGCTAGCTGTATTAGCCACACATTCTTGTATTTAACAAATTGTACTTAATGTGGCTCCAGGTTTAATGAAAATAGCAATAGTAAGGTCGAAAATTTTACCTTCAAATTCTACCATGGTCAGTTGGTACTCCGCCTAACGATCATCCAGGGCTGCATTAATCCTTGGTATGTTGTGCCCTACATTATCGACTATCGATGCTTCTTGGAATCGAGATAAATATTCGGTTCCCTTTCGCTGCGGGCTGTTTTTGACGTAGTGAGGTCCTCCACAACCCCAACACTATACTGGGGGTCTTGCTGCCCCTTCGCTGTCCAGTCGTGCATGCTATTCAACGACTCTGGATTCAACAGTTGGCTTGCATTTGAATGAGATTCTCTACATAGATATGTTGTTCTGCCCCTTGCTTAATCCCTTACTTCCACCACTACGATTTCCTTTACTGTTTCCAGTTGGCTTATTTCCTCTTTTCTCACCCCATCTTTTGCCCGTAACATCTCCTTTATGTTTATTCTGCTCGTAACAGATCCTGGCTTTGCGGATAGCTTCATCCATCATCTTTGGATTGTCAAACTCAATCCTTTCCTGCATATGCAGGGGTAAACTACTAACAAATCTTTGCACCTTAGCTTTTTCTTCTCGAATATAAGGCACATAGCGAAGCAAGAAAGTAAAATGGGTGATAAATTCGTCCATGGTCTGCTGCCCCAATCTCAAGTCATGGAATTCCCTTGCCTTTTCATCGTAGAAACGCTCAGTCAGATATCTTTCTTTAAAGTACCTTTGAAATTTCTCCCAATTTATGGTCTATTCGCTTACCCCCTTTACGATCTTGACTTCTTCCCACCACAAGGTCGCTTTCCCCTATAATTAGAAGATGGCTAATCGAGCCTTCAGGTTATGATCGTATTCATAAAGCTCGAAGTATTTATTCATATTTATTAACCATGCTTCAGCTGCTTCTTCCTATGCCCCATCAAAGTGTGAAGGTTTAATCTTACGAAACTCTCCCTGCAGCTCTACCCGTTGCCTCTTCGATGTATGTTGTTCAGATGCATTGTCAGATCATTCCTCCCTCTCTTCTGACCCTTCAGGTTCTGTATGATGGTTCTGTTCTTTTGAAATCCTCTGTTGTTCAGCACTGGGGTTAGCTGGTGGCTGATTCTGTCTGTCAGACAGGATTTTTAGAATTCTTTCCTGTTCCATCGTTAATCGTGCATTATCCTCACGCAACCGGGCCATTTCATTTTTCAATTCCTGCACTGTTTCTAAAATAGTCTTGTTTCACTACGAGCTTCCTCTCTGAGCTGTACCCATAGCTCAGGATTACTCTCAGGTCTAGATGCAGGTCCCTGACCCATTGCATATTTGTGCGACGTACTGTCCCCCCTTCGCATATTGTCAGTCTTGCGGTTTCCTGGCTTAACATGGAAAAATAAATCAACACTTTCACCATTGCTTTCCTTTGAACTGCTTAAATAGGGACAAAATAATGGTATGTGCTACTCTCGATTTTTTTTTTTGTTTTTCAACTCAGAATCTCTATTTTACTATCAAATTCAATTTAAATGTCATTTCCCATAGGCCTTAGTTCTGTAACTGGGCTCTGATACCACTTGTCACAACTCCCTTAACCATCCTGAAATTAATTTTTTTTTACAGATTAACCCACCATGTTTTACTTACGGTAATAAATCTCGTCTCATGCAATAAATTGGTATAGGGTAATATTTAAATGTATATACATTGTAATGGATTATTTAGTTGCCGAAACAGGTAGTCGGAAAAATATTTCCAACAGCAAGGCTGACATTTATATTTAACCTTGCACTATACGAGTTGTCCCTCACATTTATTTCGCGGTACCGTTGTTACTTTTTGACGGTACTCCGCCAACAGCTGGAGCCACTGGCGCTTTCCACCTGGCTCGTTGTCCATTCCTTGCCCTGTCATAGTAGTGTGGCATGAGCTGGGGTACCTTTCGCAGATGTGCCCCTCAAGTTCCTCCAACAATCGACAATCCGGTTTTTGTTTGGAGATCCAAGGGTTCTGCATTAATTTGGGGTTATGTGGAAGTTTATCCAGGCAATATCGCTTGTTCACTTCATTCATCCTTGGCGCCCTCTACTGCTCGTACTACTCTCTGCCGCGTATAGTTTAGTATGCAACTCGGGTTCGAGTGCCAGAGCTGGTCTGCTCATCTTACATGTGGATATTGCGCCATTCAGTAAGCTCTCTCGTTTAGTTGTTTCCCTGACTTGCTCTATTTTCGGTTGTTTCCTTTCTTTTGATGTTTATAATTGCAGTTTCTTTGCCCAGACCTTAACAATCGTTCCTATATTTACATGTTCCATATGGAGTCGGGTAATGGCAACCCGTGGCTACCGCTTGGGCTGGAGGGAATAGCCACGGCTACCAGGTTTTTCTCACATCCGGCGCGGAATATCGGGTAAGCTCCCATATCTCCAGTTTAATTGGTCTTTGGAGAGTTTGATGTATGTTGGACCACGATTCATGGTTTATGAACCGCTTCCTTTGTGGTTTAACTGCAGAGATGGTACCTACTGTGTCTGGAACCGGGTTCCTCTATGGCCTTGTTCCTTTTTATTTCATATGAACTGTATTTGGAATTTGTCTCGACAACAGCCAAGCCCATGATGTTCTCCAACATGAACCCTTAGGCTTGTTTTTTTTTTAATTTCATGTAAATCTTCAAATATTGAAACCCATAATACTCTCCAGCATGGGTTCTTAGATTTTGTTTTTTCAAAACTCGTTTTCAAGTAATGGACAGTTGAATTTATGAATTAAGTTCCATTTCCATGATGCAGAACTGTTTAACTTTTGCCTTAATGTTTATTTGAGGATGCAGAGTTGAATTATATATTCTTTTTTGATTGAATGCATTAAATTCTGAATGTTCTATGTAAATACCCAGATTTCCTTTTTAAAGGTTGTTGGTTCAGTTGAATCACTTGAACATTTTCTTTAACATGAGCCCAGGTTTGCGACCAATCACCTCTTTGTCTATTTGTAATTGAGATGTAATCGTTATTCAGCGAATTCTCTCAAGTTTATTTCCAGTCTAGCAGAGGAAATACCCAAAAACGCGGGCTCCCTCACTGGAGCACTGCCATTGTGTGCCATGCACCACCATGTTGACCCTAATTCCGTTAATGGTTGTATTATGTGCTCATTATGCGTAGCTCTTATTTTCTTTCGATTCTTTATTTTGGAAGTCTAGGGTTTAGGAATTTGGTCCAATTTACTTTGGTCGCCAGAGTTTTTGCATATTCTTTAAGAATACTACTGTTCTTTTTTTTGAAAACCCATTAAGTGTATAAAAGAATTAAAATACTATAGGTTCCGCCTACAGCTCGAGCATTAACTATTTAATACTACTTTGTTTTTCTGTAATGGGTATTCCTCTTTGTTGTGTGATGAATAGTCTCAAGTATAGTTTAACTTCTGTTGTGTTGTAGTATTTATATGCTTTCAAGCTAAAACCTCCAGTCTTGGCCTCGGGTTCTAGGTTCGTTTTGATTGTTATTTCAAGCTACCTCTAAACGCCTTATCCTCTAAAATCCCATTTGGCATTAATACTTTAAGAAGGATCCTACTATCACCCTATCATTAATAGAGTAATAACAGTAGCTCTCTTCTTTATTTCTAAACAGTTTACAAGAAAAATAACCAACTGTCCCATTTTGCATTTCTAGTTTAAGAAGGAACATTTTGCAACCTTACTATTAACAGAGTAATAACAGTGGCTTTCCTCTTCAATTCGGAACATTTTACAAAAATATTAACCAACAGACTTCCAGGAGGATCGTTTACTTACTTGGTCTTTCCAGCGGTAAGGCTCCTTGAAGGTCCACCTGGTACATTGTTGTTTCTTGTCCACCCAACCATGAGATTCATCCTTCGGGACCAGAATCTCCCCCATAGCTGTCTTGCAGGATTACTATCTGCAGCAAGAACATTTTCACTCTGTGCTTGACTATTTAGTCCTTACCAGACTTAGTCTTCTTTCCCTTTCTCTACCTGTCACTATAGCGCAGATTTTGCCTCCCCCCACTTCTTTTTCTTCAGAAGCCATTTCAGTTATGGGAGGCAGTTAGAGTTGCCATTTTAGCAACTGTTTATTTTCCTCAACTTCCTCCTTGGAAGTTGTCCGTATTCAAGAAACATTTCTTTATATTCTTTTAAAACAATTCGTAACCAGATTATTAAATTCAAATAAGTAACATTGTCATATTCAGTTCTGTTTTTTTTTACCATAGTAACAAATAAATATTTACATCTTTTCCGAGACAGTAAGTTGCATAACCATTTGCATAACCATTAACCACCACTGTGGTAGTGTGATAACATAAACTGTCTCATGAATCCTCGCATCCATTGCATGATTTCCTTCACCATATTAATAATCATGTACTAGGACATTATGGCTATCAAATCAAATAAAGAATCATCAACATCAAGGATTCATCATCATCAAACTGACACAAAAGGTAATCACACCATTGAACACTGATATACGCTGTAAACCCCATAGGGTGAAAACCAGCAAACGTTTAATCTCATTATTAAACGCTTGTGAGGTATTTCACCCCTCACTCAATCTCTTATAAGGGATTCCATCCCTTAACCATTGTTATAAAATCATTACAATGAATTATCATTAAGTTCTCACCTAACTAGCTAAAAGCCAATACAGCTTTTAATGTAATCTTTTACTTACATACCGCCACATGCAACATTCCTTGTTGCATGATTGTTCTAGCAATGTACGTTCCTGCAACTCGAACTCGTCTACATGGACCATTGATCACTTTCTTGCCACAATGTTAACATCACTTTTCCTTGGAACCAACCGCCATCGTTTCCTGTCAATGTTTTCATCAACAAACTTTGGCAACAAGATTAGAAACCATAATAATGAATCAATAATCAACCTCTAAAAGAGATCTTTTAGCATCTACTCATATGCTTGAGCAAGCATGACATACTATTTAACTAGTACATACACCCAATTAAATATTGTTTGATCTCCACAATGTTTATTTATACTAATGCATAATTCTCTTTAAGAGTTCTAACTCATTAGTTCTACTAACATGTATAACACATTCGTTATATCTTCATACATGTAATAAACTATTATTTCCATGCTTAAGCACATATGTTCTATTCACATAGTTACTTTTCGAGAACTCAACATAGTATCTCTAACATACAAAGAACATAACTCCATATTCCAATGACTATTCCTTGTTCATACCATTTCTTATCATATTAGCCCTTCTTTAATGCATGCAATACATATTCCCTTCACTAGAATACTACCATCATTTTATACAACAAACCACATACCTATTTCTTAAAGGAAGTCATTATAATCTCATTTCCCTATCTCCCTATATGAGGGTTTCTCAAGCTTCATTTTCAAGAAATTATTAAAGATATCCATCTTTATGCACAAAAATCAAGATAAAAAACAAGGTTTATGTTAAACACACATGGTTAACGAGAAACAGATAGGAAAGATAAAGCATGCGATACAATTTTATTAACAAATTGATATACATTTATAGTACATTTGGTGACCATTGGGATTCACATCCCAAGGTCCCTTGGACTGCTTGTCCATTCGACTTCCACGCTAACCCTTTAGGATTAGGTGTCCAACATTCCCCCCCTTAATCCGAAGGGTTATGTATGAGTCCAAGAAAAGAGCTGTAATACAAAATGTGCAATAATGCATGGCAGCACTAGGCTGAATGTGCTCTATGAAATGTTGGTATAATAGGGCAGTGGTTTAAGGATAGCCACCAACACTGGAACGCTTAGTGCAGTTCCCGGAACTCTTCCAAAACTGGCAAGAAGCTGAAGTCTTCTGCTAGAGGAAGTGATCCTATTGTTTTAAATAGGGAAACCTTCAACCATAAAAGGGAGGTCTCACCCCGCATAAAAGGTAAAACTTCAACCTGAAAAGGGAAGTCTCAACCTGTGATGGTTTAAGGATGACCAACAACCCTGGAATGCTTAATGCAATTCCTAGAACTCTCCAAGCTGGCAAGAAGCTGGAGTCTTCTGCTAGAGGAAGTGTTCTTAATTTTGTCTCTGGAACTCTTCCAAAACTGGCAAGAAGCTGAAGTCTTCTGCTAGAGGAAGTGTCCCACATCACCAACTGATGGCATGCTCACGGGCATATTTGTCTGTGGCTACAACTCTGAAACTGGTGTGGCAGGTTGTGGCTCAGGCTCGCTTGATGTGGCTTTGAAGCTTGTAGATGACCATCATTTCCCCCCCTGTCAGATACAAGGTGAGAAGATGGAGAAAACTCAACTGCAAGACTGTTCAATATTCTGGAACAAGTTCTGACATGTGTTTGGAATATCTTCTTGGCTGTTGATGCCCATTGCCAAGAAGCGATCCATCCTAGATGAATCTTTGTTCTTGCAGGACTTTTGTTTTTGAAGCATCTGTTTGAAGAATGACTGGTTTTATGGCAGTGCTTACATGGATGAAGATCAAAACGGTGATCTTTCAGATGGCCAACTCGATCACAGTGTTGGCATTTCACGATTTGTTATTGTTGTGGCGGTTGTGGAAGAGGAGCAGAGTCTGGAACAGCTGTAGCTGAACTGTCAGGTGAACTGTCATAAATGAATCCAGCACTCTGAAACTGAATGGGCTTGGCATAGTCTGGAATATGAAAGGACAAGTCCTTGTCATATCCAAGACCAGTTCTGTGCTTGTTGTGGACAAGTTGTTCCCAAGGTCTGATGATGGGCTTGGGAAGTGCAGACTGAGTTTCTGCATCTGCATGTAAATCTGTTGTTGTATTAGGCACTAAATTTGCAGCATTAGTGTCTTGTTGTTTATGGGAGTCTATTTCAATTTTCTGAACATAAACAGGTTCAGAATGATGACTCCACTGCTGTAATTCTTCTTGTTGTAGCTTTGTTTCAAGCTGCAAAAAATCAATCTTTTCCTGTGAATATTGTAAAGATTTTTGAATATCTCTGAGAGTGTTTTTGTTGACTTTAATTGTACTTCCATCAGTAGATAAGATTAGAGTGCTTGATAACTCTAATAATCCATGATTTTTCTCCATTATTTAGACAATCAAATCAACAATGTATTTGTAAAAACAATCAAATGACCAAAAATGCACTCTCTGTTCTGTGAAATCCTGAAAACCACTTTCCTAGTTTAACTGTCTTTTGAAGAAATTACTATATATCTCCAACCTGCAAAGCAAGGCCCCTGAAGAAATCAGTTTTCTGTATCAAACACATCATACTGGAATATCAGCCCAAAATATATCCTCGGGCCAAAGAAGGGAATCATCAAATTAAAACCACTCAAGAAGGATGATGTGGTCCCTATTATTACTGCGGGATCCAGAGTGAACTTTCAATATATGGCAACAGACTTTTACTCGAATTCCCACAGCTTGCATCCAGAGTGAACTTTCAATATATGGCAACAGACTTTTACTCGAATTCCCAACTGCAATTAATTCCTGGATTTACCATAAGAGGTCTAATATTTTATTGCCTTTGTTCACCAAAAACGTGCAATTTATAATTATAGTGCACAGTTAACATGTTTTGACAAATAAATGCCTTCGACAAATAGCTCCTTTGCAACCAAAAATTTATGGACCAAAAATTCATTAACACACGGTCGATGATATCCATAGAATACATGTAATACTTCCTCCAGTCATATTGTCCAAACTTCTTTATGAAAATAAGATCGGATCTTCAATCCACCTCTTCCAGGCCCATGTGTGGTTTCAAATATTAAACCGAAATCAATATGGCCACAATCAAGGAGTGCAAGAGATTATGAGGGCCATGGCACGTTTACAGCTTCCACTGCAGCTGGCAGCTTGTGGACAATGCAAACTATAATGGTCTCGCTAACGGGACAACCAGAGGTGGACCGGCCAGTTCCACTACCAAAATTGCCATGTACAGGGTTTGTGGGCTGGATTATGGGTGGCAAAATGGCGTCAAATAGAAGGTATACACAGAGCCAATCAACAGGAAGCAACAATAGGAGAAGCAGCACTAATACTAACACTACCATCAACAAAGCAATGGCGATGGCTCAGTACAATGTGGACGCAAGATTACTCCAAGTCTTCGAACAGTCCAGGGAATCGATTACACGAGATCCATCAAGTCCACAGAGTCTTTGAAGAAATCTATGAATAATCTGACCTCGACAATTCATAACACCAACAAATTCAACGTGATGCCCACTCATCCTTTCTGCAACAACACAGCACATACAAGATTATTTATATAAAAAATTGGCTACAGACATGGATCTGCCGCTTCCACTTCAGTCACATAATGCAAACGCCCATAAACCATGAACTTATATTTAGCAGAGACGCGAGAATCCCGTCGTTGGGTTTTTCTTCTTATATTTGATCTCCTGCTGAAGCTCAAAACCTCCTGCTGCGCCTTCCCTAGAAGCCGAAGCTCAAAATGTTGCAAAACATTTTGCTGGCATTGAATTACCAACGACACTTTGTGGAGGAGTCCGTAATGGAGAGTCTGGTTTGGAGTATAGAGCAATGCCTTCAAGGGGATCCCAAAATCATAAAGAAACTGTCAATTTATTCCCGATATTGACGATGGATACAAATAAATAAATCTGGAAAAATTCACATGATAATCCCGAACATGTGCGTATAAAATGAAGAGCCAAAGTCCTCACAATTAAGATTGACGAGGTTGAACTTTAATGAGTGGAATTCTAAAATTCTTGGTTTTATAATTCCAGATAATGTCTACAATGTGCACAAGCAACCAATGATTCTGTGTAATGCCGAAGGTTCACAAAACGAAAAGGCCATTGTCATGGACGCAATGACCAGGGATGTATAGTGTTTACGCGGAATTCAACAGATGCCCATATTCCAGACTACGTCAAGGATGTGATTAGATGCGCTCCAAAACTTCAGCTACCCTTGTTTGTGCAGCCCACGATTTGGTCTCACTTCCTTAAATAGAGGCATGATGAGAAGCTCTTATATATGTCAAGAGCGCTTCAAGCATAAACAAAACCAGCGTTCACTCCAGCTTTCAATCCAATACAACATTCAATCCAGCGTTCAATGGAATGGTGTCATACCATGTATAGCGTGGACAGAGAATAATGGACAGCGCGGACAGAGAATAATGGACAGCGTTGTCAGGCAGGCACTCAAAACTACATGTCAGGCAGGCACTCAACACTTTTAAACGGATGGCCAGTGGTCAGAGAATATGAAACGTTTATGGAGTCTGAGCGTGTTCAACAGGGCGCAGAAAATAGAATATGTCAGGGCAGTTTTCATGGAGGAGAAAAAGGCGCCGACTCCACCGTGGAATATGCAACGCTCTGCGATCAACAATTGAATATGGGGCCCATCAATTTAATGTCCTGCTAAGGAATGCAAAATCCACCAATGAATTCCTCCCGGCGTGAAAAGCCCAGGTTTACAAAAACCACAAAAACAAGTGGCTCATATAATATGAGCAGGGTAGGATATCGCCCGCTCTGATACCATGTTAAACACACATGGTTAACGAGAAACAGATAGGAAAGATAAAGCATGCGATACAATTTTATTAACAAATTGATATACATTTATAGTACATTTGGTGACCATTGGGATTCACATCCCAAGGTCCCTTGGACTGCTTGTCCATTCGGCTTCCACGCTAACCCTTTAGGATTAGGTGTCCAACAGTTTACTTACCCTTTATGCATAAAAAACAAGAAATCAACAGAACTCATCTAACAATTTAAGTTTCTAGTGAAATGATTATGCATTACATGCATGATAAAGATAGCTAAAGATGTGCTTTTAGGCACATAGATATTCATTTCTAACTTTATTGAAGAAAGAGTATATTATATATATACATAAATATAGCTTCATTTTAGAAAAGTGTGCATACTTCATGTATGAAGATGAAGGATTTTATGAGAGTTTTCTTGAAAATAAAAATAGAGGTTCTTTCCTTTAAAGACACATACAAATAGTGTTCATACAAGAACCAAAATCCTTACTTGTTTCATGAAAAGACTATGTGCATTGAAGTAAAAATAATTGTGTTAGCAAAAAACACATGTTGCATGCACATAAGGGTAGCTATTGTTACTATCTCCCTTAACCATCCTGAAATTAATTTTTTTTCTTACAGATTAACCCAACCTGTTTTACTTACAGTAATAAATCTCGTCTCATGCAATAAGGTGGTACACGGTAATGTTGTATATACATTGTAATGGATTATGTAGTTGCCGGAACAGGTAGTTGGAAAAATCTTTCCAACAACAAGGCTGACATTTATATTTAACCCTACACTATACAAGTTGTCCCTCGCATTTATTTCGCGGTATCGTTGTTACTGTTTGAAAGTACTCTGCCAACAGTTGGAGCCGCTGGTGCTTTCCACCTGGCTCGTTGTCCATTCCTTGCCCTGTCACAGTAGCGTAGCATGAGTTGGGGTACCTTTGGCAGATGTGCCCCTCGGGTTCCTCCAACAATTGATGGTCTGGTTTTTGGGTGGAGATCCAAGGGTTCTACATTGTTTTGGGGTTTTGTGGAAGTTTATTCGGGCAATATCGCTTGTTCACTTCATTCATCCTTGGCGCTCTCTGCCGCTCGGACTACTCTCTACCGCGTCCAGTTTAGTATGCAACCCGAGTTCGAGTGCCAGAGCTGGTCTACTCATCTTCCAGGTGGATATTTCGCCATTTGGTAAGCTCTCTGGTTTAGTTATTTACCTGACTTGCTCAGTTTTCGGTTGTTTCCTTTCTTTTCATGTTTATACTTGTAATTTCTTTGCCCAGACCTTAACAATATTTCCCGGATTTACATGTTCCAGATGGACGGCTAATCGCAACCCGAAGCTACCACTTGATCTGGATGGAATAGCCACGGCTACCAGGTTTTTCTCACATCCGACGCGGAATATCGGGTAAGCTCCCATATCTCCAGTTTAATTGGTCTGTGGAGAGTTTGTTGTATGCTAGACCACGATTCATGGTTTATGAGCCGCTTCCTTTCTGGTTTAACTGCAAAGATGGTACCTACTGTGTCTAGAACCGGGTTCCTCTACGGCCTTGTTCCTTTTTTATTTCATATGAATTGTATTTGGAATTTGTCTCGGCAACAGCCGAGCCCATGATGTTCTCCGGCACGAACACTTAGGTTCATTTTTTTTTTTCATGTAAATCTTCAAATATTGAAACTCATAATACTCTCCAACATGGGTTCTTAGATTTTGTTTTTTCAAAACTCGTTTTCAAGTAATGGACAATTGAATTTATGAATTAAGTGCCATTTCCATGATGCAAAACTGTTTAACTTTTGCACTAATGTTTATTTGAGGATGCAGAGTTCAATTATATATTCTTTTTTGATTTAATGCGTTAAGTTATGAATGTTCTATGTAAATACCCGGATTTTCTTTCTAAAGGTTGTTGGTTCAATTGAATCACTTGAACATTTTCTTTAACATGAGCCCAGGTTTGCGACCAATCACCTCCTTGCCTGTTTGTAATTGAGATGTAATCGTTATTCAGCGAATACTCTCAGGTTTATTTCCGGTCTAGCAGAGGAAATACCCAGAAACGCGGGCTCCCTCACTAGAACACTGTCGTTGTCTGGCATGCACCACCATGTTGACCCTCGTTCCGTTAATCGTTGTATTACGTGCTCATTATGTGTAGCTCTTATTTTCTTTTGTTTCTTTCTTTTGGAAGTCTAGGGTTTAGGAATTTGGTCCAATTTACTTTGGTCGCTAGAGTTTTTACATATTCTTCGAGAATACTACTATTCTTTTTTTCTAAAACCCATTAAGTGTATAAAAGAATTAAAATACTATAGGTTCGGCCTACAGCTTGAGCATTAACTGTTTAATACTGCTTTGTTTTTCTCTAATGGGTATTGCTCTTTGTTGTTTGATGAACAGTCTCGAGTATAGTTTAACTTTTGTTGTGTTGTAGTATTTATATGCTTTCAAGCTAAAACCTCCAGCCTTGGCCTCAGGTTCTAGGTTCATTTTGATTGTTATTTCAAGCTACCTCTAAACACCTTATCCTCTAAAATCCCATTTGGCATTAATAGTTTAAGAAGGAACCTACTGTCACCCTACCATTGACAGAGTAATAACAGTAGCTCTCTTCTTTATTTCTGAACAGTTTACAAAAAAATAACCAACAGTCCCATTTTTCATTTCTAGTTTAAGAAGGAACATTCTGTCACCTTACTATTAACAGAGTAATAACAGTGGCTTTCCTCTTCAATTCGGAATAGTTTACAGAAATATTAACCAACAGACTTCCGGGAGGATCGTTTACTTACCTAGTCTTTCCAGCAGTAAGGCTCGTTGAAGGTCCACCTGCTACACCGTTGTTTCTTGTCCACCCAACCACGAGATTTGTCCTTCCGGACCAGAATCTCCCCCCTAGCTATCTTGCAGCATCACTATCTGCAGCAAGAACATTTGCAGTCCATGCTTGATAAGCTGGTCCTTACCAGACTTAGTCTTCTTTCCCTTTCTCGGCCTGTCACTACAACGCAGATTTTGCCTCCCCCCACTTCTTTTTCTTCAGAAGCCCTTTCAGTTATAGGAGGCAGTTAGGGTTGCCATTTCAGCAACTGTTTCTTTTCCTCGACTTCCTCCTCAGAAGTTGTCTGTATTCAAGAACATTTCTTTATATTCTTTTAAAACAATTCGTAACCAGATTATTAAATTCAAATAAGTAACATTGTCATATTGAGTTCTGTTTTTTTTTTACCATAGTAACAAATAAATATTTACATCCTTTCCAGGGCATTACATCTCCCCCTCCTGAAATTTGACATCGTCCTCATGTCTGTTGACCAAGAACAGCTCTGGCTACCTCTTTCTCATGAGCTCTTCATCTTCCCAAGTGGCCTCATCAGGCCCAAAGTGCTACCATTGCACTTTAACTTGGGTAATAGCTTGCTTCCGCAGCTGTACTTCTCTCCGGTCGAGGATGCTCAGCGGCTCAACCAAGACTTCTCCTTCCGGTTCGACCTGCACATGCAATATTCTAATTCAGTTTCTTTTAAAGAAAACCTTTAGACTGATCTAAGGGAAATAATCCTTACCTGTATATCCTGCCATCAGATCACATGTTTAGGATCATAGACATTTTTTTTAACATAGAGACATGGAAGACATTGTGGACCCGAATGTGACTTGGTAGGGCGAGCTGGTAAGCCATCGGCCCAATTCTTGCCAAGACTTGGAATGGTCCACAATATTGGCGTGCCAACTTGGCACACCCTCTACATTGCAGTGTAATAATTTTAGCTTGGATCCTCACATAAACATGATCAACGACTTGGTATTCTTCGAACCTCCTCTTCTAGTCAGCAAAGCCTTTTTGCCTATCTTGAGGTGTCTTTAAATTAGAGCGTACCATTTTCACCATATCCTCCATTTCATTAAGCATTTCCAGCCCTAACCTCAATTTTTCCTCAGGTCCACCCCAGCGTGAGGGTGTGCGGAATTTCTGTCCGTATAGGACCTTAAAGGGACTCATTTGTAACGAGGTATGATACCCGTTGTTGTATGCAAATTCAATCAAGTGCAAATACTCCTCCCACTGCATCAGTTGCTACATCACATATGCCTTGAACATGTCTTCTACCACCTGGTTCACTCACTCTGTTTGTCCATCGGTCTGGGGGTGGTACAATGTACTGAAGTTCAGTTGTGTCCCCAATTCTGCAAATAATGTTCTCTGAAAGGCTGACGTGAATTTCACGTCACGATCTAAAATTATCATCTTTGGGAGTCCATGCAATTTAAACACATTCTGCATGAAGATATGGGCAATTTGTACAGCCCTGTAGGTGGATTGCACAGGTATAAAATGTGTTGCTTTACTCAACTTGTCTACCACCACCATGATAGAATCATTATTCTTCTTTGTCTTAGGCAGCCCTGTTATGAAATCCATAGAAATGGTTTCCCATTTCCATTCCGGAATGGGTAAGGGTTGTAATAGCCTCGCTGGATGCTGATGCTCTTCTTTAATTTGGTGGCACTTCAAACACCGTGCTAAATACTCAGCTACATTCTTCTTCATATCTAGCCAATAGTACTCTTTTCGAAGCGCAGTGATCATTTTCTGATACCCTGGCTGTCCAACATAGTGGCTGATGCGAAATTTGTCCAAAATCATATTTTTAAGACTGTTTGGACTAGGTACATACAACCTCTTTTTATAATACAACATTCCAGCATTATCTACTTCATATCCTTGCTGATTTTCCTTGCTGGTAGACTGTTGTACATGCTGTTTTATTTGCTGGTATTCAGCATCTTCTTCCGCTGCACTCTTTATCATTTCCTCGAAGGGACTTTTCCATTCACTGAAGGAAATTTCGTACAAACATTGTACCTTCCGACTTAAGGTGTCAGCCACTTGGTTTTCTTTTCCCTTTAAGTGTTTAATATCGAAGTCAAAACCACTTAGGAAATATGCCCACCGTGCTTGCCTCATGTTTAAAGTGGGCTGGCTGAAATAATTGGTTAGACTGTGGTGGTCTGTCAGCAGCAAAAATTTCCTCCCCATGAGATAATGTCGCCACATCTTCAAGGTGTGTATGATGGCTGCCAGCTCTAAATCACAGGAAGAATATTTCTACTCATGCTCTTTGAGTTTCCTTGTCTCATAAGCTATTACTTTCCCTTCCTACATCAACACATCTCCCA
Source organism: Pinus taeda (assembly GCA_000404065.3). Classification (NCBI taxonomy): domain Eukaryota; kingdom Viridiplantae; phylum Streptophyta; class Pinopsida; order Pinales; family Pinaceae; genus Pinus; species Pinus taeda. Next base: position 49,408 of record APFE031198451.1, read on the forward strand.
CACCCTCCTTACTTGCATCAATGAACACCACATAGTCCTTACTAGGATCAGCTATGCTCAAAATGGGTGCGGTGGTGAGTAGATACTTAAGCTGTTCAAAACTTTTCTGACATTCCGAAGTCCATTTGAATGCTCTTCCCTTTTTCTGTAGGGAGGTGATGGGGTATGCTACTCTGGAGAAGCCTTCTAGAAAGCATCTATAATAACCGGCTAGTCCCATAAAGGACCTAATGTCTGCTACATCTTTCGGTACAAGCCACTCGATTATGGTCCTTATCTTTTCAGGGTCCACTGCGATCCCTTCTTTCGTGATTACATGGCCTAAATACTATATTTCTTCCTTAAAGAAATCACACTTGCTGAACTTGGCATACAACTGGTGTTCTTGGAGGGTTTGTAGCACCAATCTGAGGTGCTCCTTGTGCTCTTCCTTAGTGCGAGAGTATATCAGTATATCATCGATAAATATTAGCACAAATCTATCCAAATATTAATGAAACACACTTTTCATTAAGCACATGAAAGTTGCAGGGGCGTTGGTTAGCCCAAAGGGTAGCACCACAAACTCGTAATGCCCATACCTTGTCCTAAAAGATGTTTTAGCGATATCTTCATCCTTAATCCTGATCTGGTGGTAACCTGATCGCAAGTCAATCTTGGAGAATACTGTTGCACCCTTCACCTGATCAAAAAGCTCATCGATTCGGGGTAGCGGATACTTATTTTTGATGGTCAGTTTGTTCAGCTGATGGTAATCTATACACATGCGGAGGGTCTCGTCTTTTTTCTTAACGAATAACACTGGGGATGCCCACGGGGATACACTGGGGCGAATATACTTTTTGTCCAACAGTTCCTGTAGCTGCATTTTTAACTCTGACAACTTAGGTACACTCATTCTATAGGGTGCTCGAGATACCAGTACTGCCCCTAGTATCAATTCGATGGTAAAATCTATATCCCTCTTAGGCGGCAGTTCGGGAATCTCTTCTAGAAACACATCCATAAATTATTGTATTACAGGGATGTTATCCAGCATGGCTATTTTATCCTTCGAATCAGCATAGCCCACATGGATGGCATAAATATGACACCCCTTCCTAATGCATTTTGCTAACTGGGATGCAGTTATTGGCCGAACCTGCACTGGCCGCTTAATTCCCTGCATCTCTTGCCTAGCTCCAGTTTCATCCCTATAATAGATAATCTTTGTTTTGCAATTAATCAATGACCAGTTTCTTTCTAACCAATCCATACCGATCAGAACATCATATGAACCAAGGGGAAGCACATTTAAATCTGCCATTACTGGCTGCCCTGCTATTATCAAAGAGCAGTGATTAACCTTTGCCAACACTCGCCTCTTGGCCCTTGTAGCCAGCTGTACTAGCCACAGATTCTTGTATTTAACATATTGCAGTTTACAATGTTCTACTACCTTTGGACTAATATAACTTAATGTGGCTCTAGGTTTACTTAAAACAGCAACACTGAGGTCAGAAATTTTACCTTCAAATTCTACCATGGTTGGCTGGTACTCCGGCTAACGATCATCCAGGGCTGCATTAATCCTTGGTATGTTGCGCCCTACATCACCGACTGTCGATGCTTCTTGGATTCGAGATAACTCTTTGGTTCCCTTTCGTTGTGGGCAGTTTTTGACGTAGTGAGGTCCTCCACAACCCCAACACTGTACTGGGGGTCTTGCTGCCCCTTCACTGTCCAGTCATGCATGCTATTCACTGACTCTGGATTCAACAGTTGGCTTGGATTTGAATGAGATTCTCTGCATAGATCTGTTGTTCTACCCCTTTCTCAATCCCTTACTTCCACCACTACGATTTCCTTTACTGTTTCTAGTTGGCTTATTTCCTCTTTTCTCACCCCATCTTTTTCCTGTAACATCTCCTTTCTGTTTATTCTGCTGGTAACAGATCCTGGCTTTGTGGATAACTTCATCCATCGTCTTTGGATTGTCAAACTCAATCCTTTCCCACATATGCAGGGGTAAACTACAAACAAATCTTTGCACCTTAGCTTTTTCTTCTCGAATATAAGGCACATAGCAAAGCAACGAAGTAAAACGAGTGATAAATTCGTCCATGGTCTGCTGCCCCAATCGCAAGTCATGGAATTCCCTTGCCTTTTCGTCGTAGAAATGCTCGGTCAGATATCTTTTTTTGAAGTACCTTTGAAATTTATCCCAAGTTATGGTTTGTTCGCTTACCCCGTTTACGATCTTGACTTCTTTCCATCGCAGGGTTGCTTTCCCCTGTAATTGGAAGATGGCTAATTGAGCCTTCAGGTTATGATCGTATTCATACAGCTGGAAGTATTTATTCTTATTTATTCACCATGCTTTAGCTGCTTCTTCCTGTTCCTCGTCAAAGTGTGGAGGTTTAATCTTACGAAACTCTCCCTACAGCTCTACCCATTGCCTCTTCAATGTACGCTGTTCAGATGCATTGTCAGATCGTTCCTCCCTCTCTTCTGACCCTTCAGGTTCTGTATGATGGTTCTATTCTTCTAACATCCTCTGTTGTTCAACACTGGGGTTAGCTGGCCGCTGATTCTATCTGTCAGACAGGCCTTTTAGAATTCTTTCCTGTTCCATTGTTAATCGTGTATTATCCTCACGCAACCGGGCCATTTCATTTTTCAATTCCTGCACCGTTTCTAAAATAACTTGGTTTCTATTACAAGCTTCCTCTCCGAGTTGTATCCATAGCTCGAGATTACTCTCAGGTCCAGATGCAGGTCCCTGACCCATCGCATATCTGCGCGACGTACTGTCCCCCCTTCGCATATTGTCAGTCTTCCGGTTTCCTGGCTTAAATAGTTTCCAATTCAAATTTTATAATAGAAAAAGGGTTGAAGGCAAGAGGTAATCGTAGACATCAACATTATTTAAAATAAAAACATTTAAAAAAAAAATTAGTTGAATAAATTATATTCTCAAATCATTTTTCCAATATAAATTGATTATATTTTAGCTTTAAGATAATTTTTTAAAAAATAAATATTATATGTATATTAAAATAAGAAATATTATCACTTCTTTTCAATAACCAAATAAAGCTTTTATAGTGAAAGAAAGAAAGAAATAAAGAAATTATTTTAATGTCCACTAGGCTAAAGATAGCCTATGGGACATATTGCTTCTTCATCTGTTTGATGTATTTGGCCCTTTTTTTGTGAAGCTTCAAAATAAATGCTCCAAGGTTCTCGAGAAACCCCTCGCTAAATAGATTATCCCAAGATCTAGCTACCAGCGTATCTGCATAACTTTCCCTGTTGTCTTTGAAAGCCTCACATTCTAAAATGAAATGTTTTTATGTTTCCACTTTTCTGTAAGAACAAAAAATGCATACTCTTTTCTCCCATGCTTCTTTTGGCCTTTTGCAGTGCATGTTTCACAACGGAGTAGATGAGAATTAGTCATTAAAATTTATAATGACAATGTAATTAACAAAAAATCATATAATCAAGTAAAATGTTATTTTTATATTAATGTATAATTAGATAAATTTATACTTTTTTAATAATATAATTATTTAAAATGTTAGTTATATAGTACCATCTTGATTGAATGTTTTTTTATTATGAAATATTATATAGATAATTTTAAGGTTGTCCACATGGGGTAGCTCCAAGTGGCAATGCCGGGAAATGAAGTCCTCACTGACCGGAAGTCTTGGGTTCAAATCTTGGCTACCCTTCCACCAGTTGAGGGGTACTTAATGGACACGTGAATCGGAGAGTCCCCGCCCCAGGCCTACAAAAAAATATATATAGTATTTAAGGTTAAAATGTGTGGTCAAACCACAAAAATAATAAATTGAGAAAATATTATGATGAATATGAGAAATAAATAATTTTAATTTAATTTAATATATACTCTTAGTTAAATATATTGAAATTATGATAACTTTTAAACATAAATATAAATTAATAAGATATCATATTAATAAAATATCATTTACTTAAAATTAATAGATAAAAATTGCAATCTACTTAAATTAAATAATATTATGATATAAATTGTAATTATATAGAAGATATATGATTTATTATTATATAGTATATATATTTTTATTATATATGGTATGAAAACATAGATTAGTTTTTTAAAATCAATGGTTTTTTTTTAGTGTTAAATAAATTAAAGAAAAAAAAGTTGAACAATTTTTATTTTCATAAGTTTTTTTTGATGATGATGATGATGGTGGTGGTTAATTTCCACTGAGACCAAATTGGTCTATCGGACCTATAGTTTTCTTAGTTTTTAATTGACTGGCTTCTCGTCCTTCTTCACGAGATTGGTGTTGTGGCTTTCTTTTTTTTCTCTACGGTCTTCCAACTTCCTTTATCTTGCATCTCCTTCATCTCTTCTAGTTCTTGGGACATTGGTGTCTTAGCTTCGCGATCTATTGTGTTCGTCCTTTTGAAGATAGTCGGAGAAGAAGTTTGGTCTAGGAGATCTACTTTGTTGTTAAATGAAGATTTATTTTGTGCGGTATTCGAATCCTCATAACTGTTGTCGAGTTCACCTTTTTGTTGTTGGATAGGGCTTTGCCCTTGCTTGTCTTGAAAGTTGTTTCTTCCTTGCCCAATTTTTTGTGATTTAGAGTTTTCTCGAGAGTATTCTTCTTTGATGACAATGTAGTGTTCTTTTTGTGCTCCTTCCCACCATGTAGATCTGTGGTGATTTTTTCTAGCAGAATTTTTCTAGGAGGATTTTGGGCACGTTTTGGCTGGATGGCCTATCTCAAAGTAGGATCGACATGTGAAGATGACACTTTTCTGGTTCCACACATGGTCTTTACTTATTAGGTGTATTTCAGTTGGGAATCCAGAGCTGAAGTCCATTTTCACACAGATGCGTGCATAGGTGGTTCTGACATATTCTTCTATTTCTGGGCACCTGCAGTAAAATTTCCCAATTGCATTTCCAATGGCTTTTAGCTAGGAGGAATTCCAGAGATGCAAGGGTAGGTTTGGCAATCTCACCCAAACTGGTGCTGAGGTTATGACTGTCATTGAGGGATCGAATGATAGGTTCCATGGCTTCGTGAATAGGCATGAGTTTTCTCAAAACCAAGGGCCAAAATCTAGAATTTATTGTCTGCTTTTAGGGTTTTCAAAATCTACTATAAAAAAACCCCAGATATTAATTGCATAAAAAATGACAGGCTTCCATACTTCTGAGATCCAACTGTGGAGCGATGTCAGCTGCGGCGAAAATCCATTGAATCGAAAGATTATAGCACTTTCAGAAAACTTCAAAGCATCATCGAGTGAGGCCTGGTCCACCTAGAGAGTGGGAGCTAGGGCTTCACTGACGATATGCGTAGGAGCTTGCCCCCAGAGGCAGAAAGATCTGAGCCAGCAGTTATTTTCGCTAAATTGAGACCCATCTCGAGAATGCTCTCCTACTGAGTATAAAAATGTTTCTAAAAAATTTTACAAAATGGAGCCACACTGGTCATTTAGATTTGTGTCTCAGATCTGTAATATTTTAAGATCCCAGAGGCAGAAGGATCTGAGCCAGCAGTTATTTTCGCTAAATTGAGAGCCATCTCGAGAATGCTCTCCTGCTGAGTATAAAAATGTTTCTGAAAAATTTTACAAAATGGAGGCACACTGGTCATTTAGATTTGTGTCTCAAATCTGTAATATTTTAAGATCGCCATTGTTTCAAGTCCTTTCGAGGGTTCTATTTCCCACGAACGCTAGAAGTTGCATGAATTCGAACCAACATATCTGGAATATGCAATCCACTGGCCGAGGATCCGCCAAAAAGCCGCAGAAGAAACCCTCTCACGCTGGCCGCAGAAGAACTTCACGTTGGTTGCAGAAGAACGTTGGTCGCAGAAGAACTCACACTGGTCACAAATCTAACTCACTCTGGCTGTAGAACCAAAGTATCTGGAGAGGAGAACTCAAGCTGGCCGCAGACCCAACTCACGCTGGTCACAGAAGAACGCTGGCTGCAGAACCAACTATCAGAAGAACTTAGTTGATAGTTCAACTGAGAATTTTATGTGAAAAGTCAGTTGCAGAAAAACGCTGGGTGCAGAATACTCTATGGACCTAATATTTTGCGTATCTGATTTGAATGAAGATCCCGCCAAAGAAAATCCTCTCATGCTGGCCGCAGAAGAGTCAATCTTAAGTACGGATTTAAGATTAGTCAAGAGAGATCAATTTTTTTTACATGCAAACTTTTTTCACATGAAAAAGACTGTTTCCTCTGTCATGGCTAAATTTGGGCTTTGATCAAATAGATTGTTTCCTTTGTCATGGAAGAATTTATGATCCAAATTATAATTCCTCCGTGTGAGGGATTTATGACATTGTATAATTGATCTTTCTTACGAAGCCTGGTTATTTTTTTGTGAGTTTAATAATTTAAGAAATTAATCTTTTCCCAGTGACAAGGCACAGCCAATTTTTGCGAACAAGGGGCCTAAGGTATGTGGCAGTAGTTAATGTTCATTGGATTATAGGATGGGTATAAATTTTTCAGTATGAATCAAATTTAATTTTTGTGGTAAGAATGTATTTGATTTAGACAAATAATTAGATTCTTGATTTATACAAATAATTAGTTAAAATAATTAGTTAATGGATTGTGCTGTACTATGTTATGATTTATCTGATAGATTTGAATTTATTTAATGTTCTAACTATTTTATATAAGATACTTTTACCCAATTTTATTTAGTGTACTTTTACGTTGGGATTTACCGCAGTTCGATTCTCATCGCGTTCTGGTTTGGGCATCGTGAAATTTGCAGTTAGATTCTTGATTTAGACAAATAATTGGATTGTGCTGTACTATGTTAGGATTGATCTAATAAATTTGAATTTATTTAATGTTCTAATAATTTTAGGTAGGATACGTTTACCCAATTTTATTTAGCATACGCTGGGATTTACCCCAGTTCGATTCTCATCGCGTTCTGGTTTGGGCACCGTGAAATCATTTTCGGAAATCGCTGAAGCTCCACATAACAGGAGATCGACCCATTCCAGAGTGGGTTTAAAAGAACAATGGCCAGTGTCTGTTTGACTCACTTCTCAGTGTACATATGTTGTGAATGTCACCAAATGTTTTATTATATGGAATTGGCGGACACCTTCTTAATTGGCTGATACCCGTGAATTATTAACAGATTTGGCATGATTTAACTAATTTTAGCATAATTACTTATATTCTATTTTCTACTGTTATTTCTGCTAGCGTTTAAATTACAATTTGTAAGATTAACCTTATTAAAAACAAATTTATTTATTTTGTTATTTATTTTTATTGATTTTGATGGTATTTAGACTCACCTCTTATTTATTGAGTAATGAGTTTTCTTTTTTTCTGGCATGAATTCGTAATTTTTTTTCTGCTTTCTAGATTTAAAATCAGCTGTCAAACTCATTCTCAATGTAAAAAACTGGTTAAAATCCAGGCCAACACAAAACTGGTTAAAATTACTTTGACGGTGCGCAACGTACAGCAGGTTATTGCTGGCTATATTGCTCCAACCTTTCACAGGATCTTTATACAGATTTGCCAGCCAATATACTGAGTTCTTGACACACTCCACTTTTCTTTAAAATCATGTTACTGACACGATATGAACACAAGCGTCTAACTCACACCTTTCTATACGTATTATAGGTTACATGTAGAAATAACAAATTTACTTAAATTAGTTTGGTTATTTCTATAGTTTAGAAATAGTTATTTGGATTTTTTAAGATTTTTTCTAATGTATTTTTATCCAATAATACACCAAATAATATATATTAAACATTCAAGTTATCTTTATCAAATAATACACTAAATTTGAATGGCATAATTATTAATATTATATTAAATATTATTAATTGTTGTGCAACTAATCTTATAACAAAAATCTCGTAGTTTCCATGTGTTTTTTGTTGTTGCAAAAATTGATCAAAGATAACATCCAATCATATTTGGAAATAAATAATAAAGTTGCACATGGGAGAACTTGATAAGCGAATACAAATCTCCTATTGTATATTCTTTAAATGGGCGAACATGCTAAGCATATTACTTTGAATTTGCTTCTTTGTTTAATTAAAAGTACTATAAAATATCAATAATAGTGTTCATACTAAGAAGAAGTGGTAAAAATTTAGATGTCCATGGGAAATATGAAATAACATAATCTTATATTAACTTATAGACAAACAAAGTAGTTTAAAAAAACTAAATTTTGAAGACGTTGAATCCATTTTATATATAGGTGAAAACGCAACTTAAACAATGAAAAATTACTGCTTGTGATTTCTTTTTACTTTTTCTTACTTATTAGCTTCATTATTTATTATTATGTTTGTATATCATCAAACAACTACCAAAACAAGAAAAACAAGAAGAACAAGAACACAAAATGTAGGTTGCAAGCCAAGGCCAAAACCTCTCCACTTGAGAGAAAAACCCATAAATCTCTTCTCTTCTTATATATTCTTCAATTGACAAATTCCAAGACTTCTATACCAAGACCTATAATGTCACGCCCCCAAGCCTACAGTGGTTTTTCAACCGTGCCGGCGAGGTGCAGCACTACCAACCGTTTTCTTTTCACCAATACTTACGATTGTAGACTATGCCTTAATCATCTATACTTAGTTTACTTTTCGTTACCAAGTATTATTAGTGTGCCTTTATACCAATGAACACCCATACACATTCATTATCAACAGCATTATACAAGAAAAATGCAACAGTATAAAGGGAGGGGCAACTCCCTGCAATATGAGTCTGCCTAACAATATATTATACAATCTTTCGTTTTTACAATGCACAAGTTAAATCTTGGGAAACCCCAAATTTACACTTAGCCAAATTTTCACAATATCGGCAAACTCGGTTGCCCAGCTCGTCGGCACCTCGGCACGGTCGCCGCACGACTAACCAAACCTTCATTCACCCCGTCGCACCGTCGTGTCGTTTGCTCAACTCGGGCGCACCTCCAAGTCGCCACACACGGGTGCCTCCCACCGAGACACACCTCAGTTCACAACCCAACACTTTAACACATCTTCGTGCACACTTGCACAATGGGCAGGCGCTCACCCGAGCCACCAAGACACCCTCGCCAAGTCGTCGCACAACCAACGCCTTCGCACGATGACCTCGGGCACGTCTTGCCCAACGCGTTCACCTCTTCACCAAGAGCGTCTCCACTATGTGCGTTCTACCAAGGAGAGCGCATGAGCTATGCGCTCATCTCCCCTCAAATCTGCGCACAAGTGCTCCTCTTCTAAGAGCGCAGAACGAATGTGATGTTCGAATGATGAATGAATGCTCCAAATGCACTCCATATATATACACTTCGTAAGTGTGGGTGGGGCTGCCCAGCCGACCACCCAATCTTCATGTTCACACCCCTTGAACGCCATGAAACTATGTCGGCGCACCCTCCATGTGAGTCGGCCCCTTAACTCCATCGTTCCATGTCCCACGGGTATAAACTTCCCATCGTTTGTTGTATCACATGTTCGTCACATATTATGTCGCAAACCGGGTCGCACTACCATCGCAACAGCAGCTCGCCCGTGCGCGCTCCTGGGTCGCCCAGCGCCCAACCGTGTCACACAACTGGAGGCTTTACATCCTCCTCCACCTGAAATCGTTGTCGTCCTCGACAACATACCATCCTGGTAACCATCCAACAAGATCGTCCATGATGTTAACTCCTCCACATACTTCAACCATCACTGCAACATATGTAGAACTACCATCTCCACCATGTCTCGCCTCGGCAACCATCTGTCACCAAGATAACCATACCAAGGTATGCACCCATCAGTATGTCATATATCGGAAATCATCTCAATCCATGATCATCAACCACCATGTCACAATCTCCACATGTTGCTCCATCGTGGAAGGCTAACCCCTCCATCTCAAGCTACATGCCCACTGCAACATATCGTGTCGACCTCATCATGTGTCGTCCCCATGTGAACTGCTGTCGTGATACTCCAACACAATGCTAACACATCTCTGTACAAGTCAACCTGCATGTTTGAACTAGTCAGGTGATCAGTCCAACTACCATGCTCAAACCACGAGAATGCACATCCTCATGCCACCATCAGTCGTTTCTCAAAACATCCCTGTCACATCCTGAACTTGATCAAGAATCCATCCATATAAGTAAACCATGCTCAGGTCCATGAAGTAGCCCTCATCTCATCTGCAACATGTCATCCATGATGTTTGGTGTCAATGTGCTACATGAAATCAGCCACATCTATCCCAACATCATCCATATGTGTGCCTCTTCAATATGAAGAGACCATCTCATCAACCTCCAACTCTCGGTGTGCCACATCCATGTCCATGAAGCTACCTCCATCACATTTGCAATGTGTCATCCCCTCAAGTCTGCCATAGAATCAAGCATACACATGCCTCATCTATCCATGTGCTGCCCATGATCATAGATCAATCAGCTCCCATGTGTAAAAAGTAGTTGAGTCTCGGTTCAGCCTATGCCCAAGTGTTGCCACCAAGGCATCATCATCATCGTAACTCCATCACTCCAAAGTGCCTCATATCGATCCTTTACATAAAGTCACTCTTTCAAGCCATCCACATGTATTTGAAAGTATGCACCCCATCCTGCATCAAAGTCTCTGACCTCAGCTCTTCAATGCATCAGATCCTCCAAGTCCACCATATATGAAGTCCCTAAAAGTCACAACAATCTCATGTCATCATGAGCTCCATAAGCCATCTTCAACCAACATCTCAGCAAGCATACAAGTCTCGGCCCAAAGGTCTTTGCAAGATGCCTCAGCTCTCCATGTAGTAAGAATGCCCCATAGTCTACTCACAACTCCATCCAAGTCCATGGCATTGTTGTACAAGAGTGCACAACCTCTCCATCAGCTCATAAGTAAAACATCTCCATGTCACACTAGAAAATCCACCTACACAACATCCCTGCCTTGGCACTCCTCATTGGATGCCCATAAGTGACATCTCTACAAGTGCTCCCACATAATGTCCCTGCATAACATTGCCATGCTCCATGTCTCCAACCTAATGTCCATGACTAAGTTGCCATGTAGTCCAACCAAATAGACTCATCACAACAATCGGTCATTCCCATCTAAGCTGCAATATTCGGTCTAGTGAACTCGGTCATCCAACCATATCATCATCACATGAGTCTCTCCATCATAGCTCCTCCACCAAAGTGTCCACCAAGACTTGCTCTTGGTCTTGGCCATGAGAAGTCCCCCCAAGCAACTCAAGTGTGTGCCCTCCAATCTGTCCATGAGTCATGTTGGGCACTTAGCCAAGTGGCTAAAGCATGACCCATTCCTCCACAATGATCATCAAGTTCCACCCTTATCACAGGCCTTTGTACCTTCTACCATAAGGTCAAAAACAACCCCAACAAGTCCTGCAACAGTCAACAATCCTTGCATCTCCATACAAGGTCTCATCATAATCATCCATGGTAAGATGCTCCCTAGCATCGACAAATTGGCTTTGCCCTTCCTTGCATATGGTCCATCTACCAAATGCTCAAATGAAACACAAGTATCAATACTTACTTCATCATCATGAGGTTCCTCCATGGGAGTATCCTCATCCATCCATGTCTGCAAACTACACGATCCTGGTCCAACTTGATCAATCTCAAGTTCATCCTCCATCACGGTCATGTATGCAACATCTTCAATTATCACAGCTTCCTCTTCCTTGTTTGCAAAAAATGCAACTTCATCTTGCTCCATTGTCCATCAAAGTTGAAGAAGCTCGTCTTCAACATTCTTTTCCAAGACTGCAAGCTTCTCTCGAATCTGGGGATTCTCTTCTTTCATCTGCTTAAACCTGTATAAGGTAAGTAAGAGCTTCCCTTTGCATTCTTCCAAACCTACCATGCCTTGTACTTCATCTTCCCCGGTTCGTACTTCGTTTGGTCCACAGACGCCCAAACCATGTATACCTGCCCACACGCAATCCCACTTTCCCACCTGACAAGTGCCCAAATCGTATGACCAGCACGTAGTACCGCCTGCCCAACTCTACGACACCCGATTCCAACCTTCACCAGCTTCACCAAGTTCCCTGCAACCATGAACCGGCCCTTGTTTCACTTGTATGTGAAACTAGCTTCCTTCACTTGCAAGTACCTGCTTCCACTGTCACTTCGTCATGAGCAATCCTACTCTAACCAACTCAACTGTCAAGTTATGTATCAGCTTCAATGATTCAACACCCGAACCTATTCACAGCTCTGATACCAACTGTCACGGCCCCAAGCCTACGGTGGTCTTTCAACCATGCCGGCGAGGTGTGGCACTACCAACCGTTTTCTTTTCACCAATACTTATGATTGTAGACTACGCCTTAACCATCCATACTTATTTTATTTTTCTTTACCAATTATTATTAATGTTCCTTTATACCAATGAACACCCATACACATTCATTATCAACAACATTATACAAGAGAAATGCAACAGTATAAAGGGAGGGGCAACTCCCTGCAATATGAGTTTGCCCAACAATATATTATACAATCTTTCGTTTTAAATGCACAAGTTAAATCTTGGGAAACCCCAAATTTACACTTAGCCAAATTTTCACAACATCAGAAAACTCGGTTGCCCACCTCGTCGGCACCTCCGTACGGTCGCCGCACGACTAACCAAACCTTCGTTCACCTCGTTGCACCGTCGTGTCGTTTGCCCAACTCAGGCGCACCTCCAAGTCGCCACACACGGGCGCCTCCCACCGAGACACACCTCCGTTCACAACCCAACACTTCAACACATCTTCATGCACACTTGCACGATGGGCGGGCGCTCACCCGAGCCACCAAGACACCCTCGCCAAGTTGTCGCACAACCAACACCTCCGCACGATCACCTCGGGCACGTCTTGCCCAACGCGTTCACCTCTTCACCAAGAGCGTCTCCACTATGTGCGTTCTACCAAGGAAAGCGCATGAGCTATGCGCTCATCTCCCCTCAAATCTGCGCACAAGTCCTCCTCTTCCAAGAGCGCAGAACGAATGTGATGTTCGAATGATGAACGAATGCTCCAAACGCACTCCATATATATACACTTCGTAAGTGTGGGTGGGGCTACCCAGCCGACCACCCAATCTTCATGTTCACACCCCTTGAACACCATGAAACTATGTCGGCCTGCCCTCCATGTGAGTCGGCCCCTTAACTCCATCGTTCCATGTCCCATGGGTATAAACTTCCCATCGTTTATTGTATCACATGTTCGTCACATATTATGTCGCAAACCGGGTCACACTCCCGTCGCAACCGCAGCTCGCCCGTGTGCGCTCCAAGACCAATTCCAATCATTCTAGATGATGTGCTTCCCTTGTCCCAATCAAACCCAGAAAAATCTCTTCCAGTAGCGTAACTTCGACCCCCAGATTTAGAATTTCGACCTCTACTGCAACTCTGAAATTTTCAGCCGTCCTAACACTAGTTGTTGCCATAAGTAGGTAGCATGTGGAAAAATAGCATAAATAAAGAAAAATATCATATGTTTTGTATTCTTGTGTCCTTCAAACTTGTTTTAAAATTAAAAACAATAAACCTTAAAATATTAGACTATAACATGTTCACATAAACCATAACAACTACATAATTAAAAACAATAAACCTTAAAATATTAGACCATAACATGTTCACATAAACCATAACAACTACATGGATAATGGATAACCTCTACATGAGACTATTTTTATTTACAAAATATCCATATTTGGAATACTCACAAGTAACTCAAGGATATAGCTGCAACTGTAACTCAATCTTCCACCCTTGCTTTCAATATTTTCTATAAATTCTTACTTTCAATGCCCATTCATATGTCGCTATTGTTCCTCAATTTATGTCTTACAACGTTTCCTTTGCAACATCTGGTGCAAATGCTAGTTTATTTTAGCTATGGTATTTTAACAATGTTTTTATGTATATAGATATATATGAAGTTGATATAACATACACATTTTTTTACTTCTACTTACTTTACATCATAATTTTTTTTTTATTATAGCCAACATTATTTGTCTATTTAAAACGTAATCTTTTAATTTAATTTTATTTTAAAAGGGGCATGAGATAGACATATTTAAAATCTTTCAAACTAGTTGTGAATGAACATTGGACTTAATTATAATTAAAAATAAAATAATATTTAAGATAATAATGAATTACTAAAATTGGTAAATTAGTTATATTATAAATTTTAAGTTTTTAATATAATTTTTATATAATAATAATAATAACCATTTTTAAAGTTACAGCCAAGCCAGACACCAAATTGGTGTATGAGACCCCATTGTTTATGGGATAAGGGACCCACCTTGGCACATCTTTTGCAACATTTGGTGCAAATGCTAGTTTATTTTAGCTATGTTATTTTAACAATATTTTTCTGTATATAGATATATATGAAGTTGATATAACATACACATTTTTTTACTTCTACTTACTTTACATCATATTCATTTTTTTTTTATGATAGCCAACATTATTTGTCTATTTAAAACATAATTTTTTAATTTTTAATTTTATTTTAAAAGGGGTCATGAGATAGACATATTTACACATCCTTCAAACTGAGTTGTAATGACCAATCTCCATTTATTATAATTTAAATATTAAATATAATTTTAGATAAAATGAAAAACTAAAATTGTAAAATGTTAAGATTATAAAATTTTAAAGTTTTAATATATTTTATATAATAATAATAATAATAACCATTTTTAAGGTCACAGCCAAGCCAGACACCAAATTGGTGTATGAGACCCCTTGTTTGTGGGTCAAATTGGTGTATGAGACCCCCTTGTTTGTGGGACAAGGGACCCACCTTCTCGTAGCAATTTGACTGCTGTAATAACCAAACAGTTTATGTGAATAAATTTTCTGATTTACCGTTATAGGTAAATACGGAACAGAGATTATTATTTTCTTAAAAAAAATGATGAAAATATTATTAATTCAAAGATTGAGTATGGATTGAATAATACATATAATAACTTTTATGAGAAAAGTTATTTTCTTTTCTTGCTTAAATAAAAGAAACAGTTGCCAGCAAATAAGGGGAAACCCTAACTGCTTTTCCTCTCCCATAGAAAAAGGGAAAGAGGAAAAGGCCCAGGTTGTTGAGGAACAGACGGGAAAAAGGAATAAGGCGCTGAAGTAGAAAAGGGAAGTGCTACGTCTGGCGAGGACCAGATAGCACAGGCACAAGTGTGTTTTACGTTACTGAAGGCTGTGGCCAGCAAGTGGGCTTGGGGGAGAGATTCAGTCTGGTTGACTGATCTCGTCGCTGGGAGGATAACAAGCATTAGGCAATCTTCTCCATTCTGGAGAAGTGCAGAAGATTGAGAACGGGGCATTGCAGGTAAGTACAAATATGATTTCAGCATTTTCTGAGAAATTTTTATAAATCCTTAAAGGATATTATCAAACTGCAATTTAAGAAACAGCACATTGAAGAAGTTGAACTAGTAATGAGTGGCTTCAACTGTTCTACCTATTAGAACCATAGAACTGATAAATTAAATCTTCATTCAGTATTGGAATCTTTGACAAACCCAGCAAATAACAATGGAGAAAAACAGTAAGTTATTATATGCAAGAACAGGGAAAGAAGCTGTTCATTTCATAACTGTAGTCGCATAGACAAACCCAGAAAGTAATAACGGACATTCTGTGTAACAATAAGAACATCAACCAGAGTAGAGGACATCAGTATGAAAATGAATTGCATTACAAGTTATAAAAACTATCAGAAGGGTTATTAGAAAACTATAATGCTTTCATATCTATTACCGTGAATGCTAGGTGACTGTGCATTAATATATATAAACTCGCGACTGGAGAATTCATGTAGAAACCCTAAGGAGGGGGTTTAAAGAATTTATACAATAAAACAAGAGAGCATACACTGCAGATCAGTTCACAAACTGTACATTGCCAAGATAACCGACAATGAAAAGAACATTACGTAAACCTCAGGAATAGACTTTCTGTGTAGGAAAGGATTCATAGTATAAATTAAATGATACGACCTACGGTGGAACCCAAGAATAGAAACCGTTACACCGACATGTAAGAAATAACCCAACCTTCAGACTATATGTGCATGCTCTATTATAAAGAAATGCCATTAAATGCTGAATACAGAGAGAATAACATAAGGAGTTGCAACCAATATGCCAAATGACGAGTAAACATCATTGTCGACCATTCTATATATATATATGCAATAAAGAAAATCGATAGTTCGTGCAAGAACAAAACCGCATTCGAAAGATAACAGGGTATGCAACATATGGAATCAAAATATATATAAAAGGCGGTGAAAATACAGCCAGAATAATATTCAGTCAAACCTTGGCCGAAGCTTGGTAAAAACCGGCAAGGTAAGCTTCAGAGAAGCGTAAAACATAACAGAATCTGAATAACCATGAACCAAACAAACGCCTGAACTTGAACAGTAACAGTACTGAATATTTACATGATTAAACAATGTGCCGACCTGTGTGAGTACATTAAAGAACGCATTCCAATTGAGTAATGAGACTCAATAACACAGCTAACAGATTTCCTTGAATAGTCCCCAGAGGAAACGAATAGCCATAAGAAATACATATAAAACTTTAACTATTAAGAATAGATTGCAAATGGAATGCCATTCGGCATCATTGATGAAACCCTCCAGGGTAGAACCTAGGACATCGTCTACAGAGGTTCCCTGTCCGAGAACACCACATCCGCTCATGCCATAAACAGAGAGCGATGATACTCCTGGCAGGAAGAAATCAATAATATGAATGACTCTGGAGCTAGGTGGAGTCAACAAATTCCTAATGGGAATTGCGGAACTTACCTGTAGGTTGCACTCATTGTAGTAAAGACCTTGTAGTTCCCTTGCCGCCGCGGATCCCTTCATACCTTCATCCTGTTCAAACAGGATGCAAACGAGAAATCAATCTTGCACATTTACTAAATACAATAAAAACAAATCGCACCAGAAATATCAATGAGGAATAAGGGTTTTACCTGAGAGCCGAATGGAAGGCTCAGAGCGAAAGACAGCAGCGGCATCGCCTTCGACGGAGTCGGTAACTATGAACTCAGTGAAGGAAGTGGAACTGTATCAACTCAAGCCAAAAGACCCAAGCCATGGTTTACAGTGGCATGGGGGCGACACTGGAGGAATCCACATGCTGGAGAACGCGACTCTGCGAACCAAACACTCAAAAATGAATTGCTCAAACCCTAAGTACCTCTTTTACAGAGGCAGGTCAACCAACACCGTCTGATCTCCAGGTTCAATCCTCATCGTTCATTCACTGTGGTAATCCTGAGGAGACTACGGGTATGGCTGTAGCATTTACTCCAGCCAGCTACCTCTCCAAAAAAATTAATGATCGAATCAAGGGATATAACCGAGGAGACCAGCTGTCCATCGCTTGAACCATTAGTTTAAAATCCATCAAATTTATAAAGTTTGCTGTCAGTATAATATACGGATACATTTAAGTTTTGTATGCCGAGGGTGGTGATGGCAAAAATATCAAGCCATGTTACGTTCCCGCCAATATGTGGATCGGGATTAAACCATAGTAACCTTACCTCCGTAGAATAAATTAATCACCTTGGAATGTAAAAGGATGTAATGTTTAGGTAAATAATTTTTTTTTTTATGAGAGTATTAATTACCTGGTAGAGGGTTGTGACATATGGTATCAGAGCCCAGTTACAGCACTGTGGCCTCTGGGTAAGACAACAATGACAAATAAGGACACTATATTAAATAAATAAACAAATAGTCATTCTCATTATTATCCTTGAATGTTTTTTTTTCTGTTGTTATGATGAAGCACAGGATCAGGGTTCTGAGGATGGTGACAGGAGGAGGGCAGATAATACACCACGACGACCTGTAATGGGGCAGGGCGTGCCTGGCCCAGAAAATAATCCAAAACTGTGGGTACAACTTGGAGAAGAAGCCAGAATCACAAATCAAGCAATTTTGGAGACAGTACAGGAGCTAAAGAATGAGATGGCTCGACTGCGAGAAGATAATGCCCGATTAACGATGGAACAAGAAAGAATTTTGAAAAGTTTGTCCGACAGACAAAATCAACCACCAGTTAATCCTAGTGCAGAACAGCAAAGAATGTCTGAAGAGCAGAACCATCACATACCCCCCGAAGGATCGGAAGAGCAGGAGGAATGCTCCGATAATGCATTTGAACAACAAACCTCGAAAAGACAAAGGGTAGAACTACAAGGGGAATTCCGCAAGATTAAACCACCACATTTTGACGGAGAACAAGAAGAAGCAGCTGAAGCATGGTTAATTAATATGAACAAGTATTTTCAGCTTTATGAATATGATCACAATCTTAAAGCACGACTGGCTATCTTTCAATTACAGGGAAAGGCCACCTTATGGTGGGAGGAGGTGAAGATTGTAAAAGGGGTTACTGAGCAGACCATTACATGGGACAATTTTCAAAGGTTCTTTAAAGAGAGGTATTTAACTGAGAGCTTCTATGATGAAAAGGCGAGAGAATTCCATGATTTGCGATTGGGGCAGCAGACTATGGATGAATTCATCACTCGTTTTACTTCCTTGCTCCGCTACGTGCCATATATAAGGGAGGAAAAAGAAAAAGTCCAGCGATTCGTTAGTAGTTTACCACCATATATGCGAGAGAGGATTGAATTTGACAATCCAAAATCAATGGATGAAGTAATCCGCAAGGCTAGAATCTGTTATCAACAAAGTAAGAAAAAAGGGGAAACTGCTAGCAGGAAATGGAATGAGAAGAAGGGTTTTAAGGCAGTTGGAAACAACAAAGGAAATCGCAGCAATGGAAATAAGGGAAATGGCAAAGGAGCAAACAGCAGATTTGCACCAATAACTACATCTAAGTTTAGAACTACAAATGAGTCCAAAGTCAGCGAACAGCAACCAAGGTTGGACAGTGAAGGGACAGCAAGGCCCCCGGTGCAGTGCTGGGGTTGTGGGGGACCCCATTACATTAAGAATTGTCCACAGCGAAAAGGGACTGAACAGTTATCCCAAATTCATGAAGCCTCAACAGTTGGCGAGGTTGGTCGTAGTGTACCCAGAATTAATGCGGCTTTGGAAGACCGACAGGCAGAATATCAGCCAACCATGGTCGAGTTCGAAGGTAAAATCTCAAACCTTATCATATCTGTTTTAATTGACCCCGGGGCTACACTAAGCTATGTGAGCCCAAAGGTAGTGGAATGTTGTAATTTACAATCTGTTAAATTTAAAAACCCATGGCTAGTGCAATTAGCTACCGGAGCCAAGCGACGGGTAACAGCCAAGGTCAACGATTGCTCTTTTACTATAGTAGATCAGCCAGTAACAGCTGACTTGAACGTGCTTCCTCTTGGCTCCTATGATATCCTAATCAGTATGGACTGGTTGGAAAAACACTGGTCATTAGTTGATTGTAAAACCAAAATTATTTACTATAGAGATCAACAAGGAAACAGAAAAGAAATGTAGGGGATTAAATGACCAGTGCAGGTTCGACCGATAACCGCAAACCAACTGATAAAATGTATACGAAAAGGGTGTCAGGTTTACGCCATCCAAGTGGGATATGCAGATTCCAAGGATAAATCAGCCTCTTTGAACAATATTCCTATAATACGAGAATTTACAAATGTATTTCCGGAAGAAATTCCTAGACTACCGCCACAAAGAAACATAGATTTTACCATTGAGTTGGTACGAGGGGCCGCACCAGTATCACGAGCACCCTAGAGAATGAGTGTACTCAAATTGACAGAATTAAAAATGCAGTTGCAAGAATTACTAGATAAGGATTACATTCGTCCTAGCGTGTCTCCATGGGGAGCCCCAGTATTATTTGTCAAGAAAAAGGACGGCACCCTCCGGATGTGCATCGATTACAGACAGTTGAATAAGTTGACCATCAAAAATAAGTATCCTTTACCACGGATCTATGAATTGTTCGATCAGGTGAAGGGCGCGATGGTGTTCTCTAATATCGACTTACGATCAAGCTACCATCAAATCCGAATTAAAGAAGAAGACATCGCTAAAACAGCTTTTAGAACAAGGTATGGACACTACGAATTTGTGGTCTTGCCGTTCGGGCTAACCAACGCCCCTGCAACCTTCATGTGTTTAATGAACAACATTTTCCATCCATATTTGGATCGATTCATGCTGATATTTATTGATGACATATTAATATATTCACGCACCATCGAAGAACATTATGAACATCTCAGAATGGTATTACAGACCCTTCGAGAGCATCAGTTGTACACTAAGTTTAGTAAGTGTGACTTCTTTAAAGAAGAAATCCAGTATTTGAGTCACGTGATCACAAAGGATGGAATTGCAGTGGACCCGGAAAAGATAAAAGCCATAATGGAATAGCCTGTACCAAAAGATGTAGCAGACGTCCAATCTTTCATAGGATTAGCTGGGTATTATAAGAGATTCGTGGAAGGTTTCTCTAAAGTGGCTTTTCCCATTACCTCATTACAGAAAAAGGGAAAGCTATTTCATTGGACCCCAAGCTGCCAGAAAAGTTTCGAGCAATTGAAACATCTGCTCACCACAACACCTATTCTGAGTATAGCTGATCCTAATAAGGATTATGTGGTATGTACGGATGCAAGTAAAGAAGGATTGGGAGGGGTCTTGATGCAAGAAGGCAGAGTAATTGCCTACGAGTCTCGAAAATTAAAAGAACATGAGCAGAAATATTCTTCTTATGACTTGGAGTTTGCTGCTGTTATACATGCCCTAAAGATGTGGCGGCATTACCTTATGGGCAGGAAATTTTTGCTGCTCACCGACCACCATAGTTTGACCAACTATTTTAGCCAGACTACTTTAAACGCTAGGCAAGTGCGGTGGGTGGACTTTTTAAGCGGCTTTGACTTCGATATAAAACATTTGCAGGGGAAAGAAAATAGAGTGGTAGACGCTTTGAGCCGGAAAATACAAAATTTGTATGAAATTTCTATTAGTGAATGGAAAAGTCCCTTTTTGGAAATAATAAAGGAAATTGCAGACCAAGATACTAAGTATCAGCAGCGAAAACTACAAATACAGCAATCTGCTAGAGAGGACAGCCAACAAGAATATGAATTAGATAATGTTGGATTAATCTATTTCAAGCAAAGGTTATATGTGCCCAATCAAAGCAGAATTAAAAATCTGATTATGGACGAATTTCATGTCAGCCATTACACGGGTCACCCGGGTTATCAAAAGATGATAACTGCAATCCGGAAAGAATATTTCTGGCCAGGAATGAAGAAAAGCATTGTCGAGTACTTAGCACGGTGCTTAGAATGTCAGCAGATTAAAGCGGAGCATCAGCACCCAGCAGGATTGTTACAACCATTGCCTATCCCAGAATGGAAATGGGAAATCGTCTCCATGGATTTCATTACGGGGTTACCTAGAACAAAGAAAAATAATGACTCCATTATGGTGGTGGTAGACAAATTAAGTAAGGCTGCACATTTCATACCTGTACAGTCTACATATAAAGCTGCACAAATCGCTCATATTTTTATGCAGAATGTGTTCAGATTACATGGAATTCCAAAAACAATAATTTCCGATCGTGATGTGAAGTTCACATCAGCTTTTTGGAAAACATTGTTTGCTGATTTAGGAACTCAGCTGAATTTCAGTACAACATACCATCCACAAACTGATGGACAGATGGAACGGGTGAACCAAGTGGTAGAGGATATGTTAAGGGCTTATGTCATGCAACAACCCACACGGTGGGAAGAATATTTACATCTGGTGGAACAATGGGTATCATACCTCAACGCAAATGAGCCCATTTGAGGTTATGTATGGCCGAAAATGTCGTACACCCTCCAGCTGGGGAGGGCCTGAAGATAGACTAAGTATACGGCCTGAAATGCTTAAGGAAATGGAAGACATGGTAAAGAGGGTGCGTGTTAATTTGAAAGCTGCTCAAGATAGACAAAAGAATTTCGCCGATCGAAAAAGAGGATTTAAAGAGTACCAAGTTGGGGACCATGTGCATATCCGAATTCAGGCCAAAAGAAGTACTTTGCAGTGGAGTGGGTGCGCTAAATTGGCACCCCGATATTGTGGACCCTTCCAAGTTTTAGCAAGGATCGGACCAGTGGCTTACCAACTGGCCTTGCCAAGTCACATCCGAGTCCACAACGTGTTTCATGTTTCAGTATTAAAGAAATATGTGTATGACCCTAAGCATGTAATCCGATGGCAGGATATACAGGTGGGGTTATTGTTACAATAAAAATTCAGCAAGAATTCCATTTGAAAGAAAACTAATTCAAGGAATTGTGTATTGCAGGTCGAACTGGAAGGAGAGGTTCTGGTCGAACCGCTGAGCATTCTCGACCGGAGAGAAGTGCAGCTGCGGAAATGAGTTATTACCCAAGTTAAGGTACAATGGCGACATTTTGGGCCTGAGGAGGCCACTTGGGAAGATGAAGAATTAATGAAGAGAACCTATCTAGATCTATTCATGACTGTAAGACACCGAGACGGTGTCCAATCTCAGGGGGAGGAGATGTAATGACCAAACAGTTTATGTGAATAAATTTTCTGATTTACCGTTATAGGTAAATACGGAACAGAGATTATTATTTTCTTAAAAAAAATGATGAAAATATTATTAATTCAAAGATTGAGTATGGATTGAATAATACATATAATAACTTTTATGAGAAAAGTTATTTTCTTTTCTTGCTTAAATAAAAGAAACAGTTGCCAGCAAATAAGGGGAAATCCTAACTGCTTTTCCTCTCCCATAGAAAAAGGGAAAGAGGAAAAGGCTCGGGTTGTTGAGGAACAGACAGGAAAAAGGAATAAGGCGCTGAAGTAGAAAAGGGAAGTGCTACGTCTGGTGAGGACCAGATAGCACAGGCACAAGTGTGCTTTACGTTGTTGAAGGCTGTGGCCGACAAGTGAGCTTGGGGGAGAGATTCAGTCTGGTTGACTGATCTCGTGGCTGGGAGGATAACAAGCATTAGGCAATCTTCTCCATTCTGGAGAAGTGCAGAAGATTGAGAACGGGGCATTGCAGGTAAGTACAAATATGATTTCAGTATTTTCTAAGAAATTTTTATAAATCCTTAAAGGATATTATCAAACTGCAATTTAAGAAATAGCACGTTGAAGAAGTTGAACTAGTAATGAGTGGCTTCAACTGTTCTGCCTATTAGAACTAGAGCACTGATAAATTAAATCTTCATTCAATATTGGAATCTTTGACAAACCCAACAAATAACAATGGAGAAAAACAATAAGTTATTATATGCAAGAACAGGGAAAGAAGCTGTTCATTTCATAACTATAGTCGCATAGACAAACCCAGAAAGTAATAACGGAAATTCTGTGTAACAATAAGAACATCAACCAGAGTAGAGGACATCACTATGAAAATGAATTGCATTACAAGTTAATCAGAAGGGTTATTAGAAAACTATAATGCTTTCATCTCTATTACCATGAATGCTAGGTGACTGTGCATTAATATATATAAACTCACGACTGGAGAATTCATGTAGAAACCCTGAGGAGGGGGTTTAAAGAATTTATACAATAAAACAAGAGAGCATACACTGCAGATCAGCTCACAAACTGTACATTGCCAAGATATCCGACAATGAAAAGAACATTACTTAAACCTCAGGAATAGACTTTCTGTGTAGGAAAGGATTAATAGTATAAATTAAACGATACGACCTACGGTGGAACCCAAGAATAGAAACCGTTACACCGACATGTAAGAAATAACCCAACCTTCAGACTATATGTGCATGCTCTATTATAAAGAAATGCCATTAAATGCCGAATACAGAGAGAATAACATAAGGAGTTGCAACCAATATGCCAAATGCCGAGTAAACATCATTGTCGACCATTCTATATATATATATGCAATAAAGAAAATCGATAGTTCGTGCAAGAACAAAACCGCATTCGAAAGATAACAGGGTATGCAACATATGGAATCAAAATATATATAAAAGGTGGTGAAAATACAGCCAGAATAATATTCAGTCAAACCTTGGCCGAAGCTTGGTAAAAACCGGCAAGGTAAGCTTCAGAGAAGCGTAAAACATAACAAAATCTAAATAACCCTGAACCAAACAAACGCCTGAACTTGAACAGTAACAGTACTGAATATTTACATGATTAAACAATGCGCCGACCTGTGTGAGTACATTAAAGAACGCATTCCAATTGAGTAATGAGACTCAATAACACAGCTAACGGATTTCCTCGAATAGTCCCGAGAGGAAACAAATAGCCATAAGAAATACATATAAAACTTTAACTATTAAGAATAGATTGCAAACGGAATGCCATTCGGCATCATTGATGAAACCCTCCAGGGTAGAACCTAGGACATCGTCTACAAAGGTTCCCTGTCCGAGAACACCACATCCGCTCATGCCATAAACAGAGAGCGATAATACTCCTGGTAGGAAGAAATCAATAATAAGAACGACTTTGGAGCTAGGTGGAGCCAACAAATTCCTAATGGGCATTGCGGAACTTACCTGTAGGTTGCACTCATTGTAGTAAAGACCTTGTAGTTCCCTTGCCGTCGCGGATCCCTTCATACCTTCATCCTGTTCGAACAAGATGCAAACGATAAATCAATCTTGCACATTTACTAAATACAATAAAAACAAATCGCACCAGAAATATTAATGAGGAATAAGGGTTTTACCTGAGAGCCGAATGGAAGGCTCAGAGCGAAAGACAGCAGCGGCATCGCCTTCGACGGAGTCGGTAACTATGAACTCAGCGAAGGAAGTGGAATTGTATCAACTCAAGCCAAAAGACCCAAGCCATGGTTTACAGTGGCATGGGGGCGACACTGGAGGAATCCACATCCTGGAGAACGCGACTCTGCGAACCAAACACTCAAAAATGAATTGCTCAAACCCTAAGTACCTCTTTTATAGAGGCAGGTCAACCTACACCGTCCGATCTCCAGGTTAAATCCTCATCGTTCATTCACTGTGGTAATCCCGAGGAGACTGCGAGTATGGCTGTAGCATTTACTCCAGCCAGCTACCTCTCCAAAAAAATCAACGATCGAATCAAGGGATATAACCGAGGAGACCAGCTGTCCATCGCTCGAACCATTAGTTTAAAAGCCATCAAATTTATAAAGTTTACTGTCAGCATAATATGCAGATACATTTAAGTTTTGTATGCCGAGGGTGGTGATGGCAAAAATATCAAGCCATGTTACGTTCCCGCCAATATGTGGATCGGGATTAAACCATAGTAACCTTACCTCCGTCGAATAAATTAATCACCTTGGAATGTAAAAGGATGTAATGTTTAGGTAAATATTTTTTTTTTTAATGAGAGTATTAACTACCTGGTAGAGGGTTGTGACAACTGCTAAGTCTACGAAGGGATACATACTCTACCCCTCTCTAGTTTTGAACCTGTGACCTCTTAAGAAAAAACATATACTCTTAACCATTACACCCATTTTTAAGTGTGATATTTATCATCATATATATATATATATAGATAATGGTTACCTTATAATATATCTATTTATATTAAGATACTATAAATTCATTTACATTATAAATCAATATTGGTTATATTATATTTTTGTTTAATTATAAATTAGTTAATTTATTCCTGATAGGTTATATATGAACTTTGGGTGAAGGGTGGTTTGTTGACTTTTGTGTTTCGTTAATAATGAATATATAAATTTTATAGAGAGAAAATATGCTACACATATTCTTCCTTTAAGTGCTAAATTGAAGGCTCAAATAGAGTGATGCCAATTTAAATTACTTTAATTAATTAATTTAAAAAACTGCCGAAAAGACACGTCGTAGAATTGTTTTTCGTAGAATTGACTTTCAAAGTGTAGGCCGCAGTCTTAAAGTTAGTTAAATTCGTAGAATTTCAAAATGTTGGCCCTAGTGTTAAAGTTAGTTAAACTTATGGAGTAAATGACTTTCGAAGTGTATAGAGTAAATGAATTAATAAATAAATAGTTTTAAAAATGTGTTTTTTACCACTACTCCATCTTTCTGCAATGATAACTACTTTTTCTACCGCTCCTTATTTTTTTAGAATGAGAGGTAGATTTATACTGCAATTTTAGTTCGAGAGGTAGATTTATACTGCAATTTTAGTTCGTTCAAGATTCAGTTTTGTACTTTAAAAATTTGTTATAATTTATGTAGCACTTCACCGATTTGTAGAATGGGGGTTTGTAAAAATTTGTTATAATTTATGTAGCATTCTACCGATTTGTATAATGGGGGCTTGTACCACTCCTCCGGACAACCTTAACCCGGAACATTTAGGAATTTTAATAAATAAATAAAATAATTAATAGTTATGGATGCTAAAATGGGTGGCATCGTGGTGGATTCTAAAACATGTGGGATAATGTTGCATGTTAAGATGGGTGATAATGTGATGGATTCTAAAACAGGTGATATGATGTTGCATGTGGTTGGAATTTCATGTTTATGGATGTTCAGGCTCCTACTCTTTTTTCGAGTTTCCTGTTGTGGTTGCTAAGGTTCGTGTTGTAGAGATTGGGTTTACATCGCAGAGGTTGGTTGCTAAGGTTAGAGTTGTAGAAATTGGGTTTATGTAGCAAAGGTTGGGTGATAATATAGATACTTTATGTGCTTAGGATTTTATTTTAATTTCATTGATCATTGATGTTGAGGATTTCCTATCTTAAATAAACTAAGACATAAGTAAATATTTTGATTGAGTCAAGCTAAGTAGTGTAATACCCCTATGTTTCTAGACAAATATTTGTTGGTTTTAGATTGAACTAATTGTGGTTAGGATGCCTAGAAGGCCATGGTGAACTAGACTTGAAATAAACAATAAATTATGATGATGTTATAAATGGTTTTTATCAAGGAAACTGGAAAATTGCTTGGGAAGGAAACACTTGAGTTAATGAGATTATTTCCAAAGTTTGGAAACCATTATTGGTGGATGGAATCAAACTAATTTCCCTAAATAACTCCTCAAAATACCTAGGAGTTAATTAGCAAGATTTAATATGAGGGGAGAAAATCCATTATATCATTGAGTTGTAGAAAAACACTTAGTAAAGGGTGAATAAAGCTACATCTGATTTAACGAAAAAATTAGAAGATACTTCCTTCGGAATATATATATATATATAGATATATAATATATATATATATATATATATATATATAGAAAAGCCTAGATTATTGTGGGTTGGAAAACCCTAGAAAGGGGGACGTGGCTAAGGACAAACACTGCTAGAGAAATAAAGCATAAAACACCTTATCTAGAATCACAAGAGGTTGTTGATTCAAGGGGCAACGAGATCTTAGCTCAGGGAAATATATATCTATATCTATATCTATATATATATATATTATATATATAAATATATTATATATTATATATATATATATATATATATATATTATATATATATATATAGATATAGATATAGATATAAAAGCCTAGATTATTGTGGGTTGGAAAACCCTAGAAAGGGGGACGTGGCTAAGGAAAAACACTGCTAGGGAAATAAAGCATAAAACACTTTATCTAGAATCACAAGAGGTTGTTGATTCAAAGGGCAACAAGATCTCAGCTCAAGGGAACCATTGGTCACGATTCATGGTTGGGTAGAGAGTGTTTTTCCTTAGTAGTTTCCAATTGGTTACTATTAGAAATTAAGTTTACTGGTTATGACAAAATTGATTTATATACTAATTATGAGAAAATTGATTTATCTACTTATTATGAGCAAATTGATTTATTTATTGGTTATGAGAAAATTATTTTAACTATTGGTTACACATTGATTAGGGTTATTTTGTAGAACCGAAACCTATACTTGAGTGGTGTAAGAATTTAATTCAATATAAGTATGATAGTAGTAGCGTGGGTAGATCATAGGTAATCAAAATAAATTTGGGTATGTTATGCACACAGATTCGATATAGGGGTCTTGAATGCACGTCCTGGAAATCCTTGGAACTAGAAATGGTGAGATTCTATGTCGAATTTGTTGACTAAAATGGTAATGCAGGAAAATTAATCGCCATTTCTGACACTTGGTGAGGAGGAGTAACTCAATAAATATCACTGCCAAGAATCATAGATAGGAGCCCTCTCAGGACTGATGAAGTCAGTTAGAGTGAATGGTTATTAGTCCTCCTAGGACGAAATGGAATTATATTTCGTTACCAGGTTGGAGGTTATACTTTTCCGATAAAAATTGGTGCCACGTAGAGTCCACACGATTGCCTTAAGATGGTACAGATAGAGAGATTTTCTAATTCTTCTAACTAGAGTCCACACGATTGCCTTAAGATGGTACAGATAGAGAGATTTTCTAATTCTTCTAACTAGGGACACATCATAAAACTGTATGAGACCTAGTTGATTTATACCAGTGGCCACCGATGGATGGAGTCACTACTTAGGTGGATAAGGAAATTTACCAAAAATATGGTTATGTTTCCTTAGATACTAACTGGGCTACAACCAAATCTGGAAGAAAATTAAATATAGAATTAAACTTAACTCATGATAGCGGGTGAGAGCGGGAGCCCACTATGTTAGAAATTGAAACTAAAACTACTAACGGAAAAGTATTCACAATCAAAGGGGGGGGGAGGGGGTGTCACGAATCATATCATTCTGTCCCTAATATAGCACAAATTTTATTAGTCCACTAGCGCTTATATAAAAGGAGAAATATCGATATTTGGGAAACCATTTGAGTTGATAAGAATCTAAACTTCAGTAAAAAAAAAAACCTAAAATTTAGGAAATCAAGTAACTCCGAAACATTCAGAAAATAGGAGTAAACAATAACATACAACAATGCCACAACCACATTTCAAATACGACGAACGAAAAAAATAAATCTCTTCTCTGTTCCGGTGATATTTATATATATTCATACTTCCAGATGGGACTTAATCCAATCAAAATTATGCATGCCAAATAAACATACCGAGATGCTACTGCTTGCAGAATATCCCTAACAAAATATATTTTATATATATAAGGAAAGGTCAAAATTACAGAGATTTAAAGTCTGCTGCCTCTGAAGAAAAATGTTATCAGTAGGAGTATTTTCGAAATGAAAGCAATTGTCAAAGTCCATCATTTAAAACAAAAGAAATTAGGATAACTATTACAAGCAAAATTAGTATTAAAATTTCTAGCTCATTAAATAATACAGGGAAAGATATTTTCATAATATTGTTTTGTGCGGAATAAGAAAAAAAAAAAAAAAAAACCAACAGAAAGTGGCCCAGAGTTGAAATTAAACCAACCCTAGCATACATGAAAAACACCCAATAATAGTAATTATCCATTCTCAGTCCCATGACGATTCAAGAACAGAATTAACAAAATGTAGAAGTAATCATTATAATACCCAAGTTTGGTATGTTAATGCTGAAGTAATATTTATAATACCCAAGTTTGGAAAAAATATTAAGTGATATTGAGGAAATCACATTAAGGCAAACATATGAGAACCTATTTCTCCAAAAGCCTCGATTCAGAATTTAAAACATTGCGAGACAACACACAGTACTGATAAAAATATGTTTCAAGAAATAAATTATTGTAGGTATACTATTCAAACAAAAACTACAAAGGGAAACATTCCCAAATACCCCTTCGGGGTTACCAACACTATGTATACAATAATTTGAGGGTTTAAGACCCCATGATTGTAAAAAAAATGTTTATTTCTTTTATGTGTTATTATTATTACTAGGTGTAAGACCCCATGATTGTTAAAAAAAAAAAAAAAAAAAAATTATTTTATATGTAATTATTATTATTATATTGGAAAATGAGCTAGGATGAGGTGATCATCAAGAATAGTGATGTAATTAAATAAATAAACTTTTTTGGAATATAGCTGGAAAATTGTGGAGATAGATGCACTAGAGTAAAAGATGCTTGTCCAAATCTGAAGTAAATCAGATTTGAATTTAAATTCCTAAAATAAAATGTATATAAATATATTTTCTACTAGGTGGGAGATAAATATCTAGAAAAACGTTGCAAGGGATAAACGCAGTTTTTTTAATGAAAAAAAACTAAAATAAAAGCCTAGGCCGAAGGGGCAACAAATTTCCAGAAGGCATGATGTTGTTAAGGAAAAATATGTGGACAGAATAATGTTAAAAGGACATTATGTGGAATCAATAGAGGTCACTAATCTTGGAAAAGCCATCTTAGCTCAGTGGGGATCAGATGTTGATCCATGGTTGGGTGAATCAGTGTGGTCAATGACATAATTTGTAGATCGGTTGTTTGTTAGAAATTTTAATTTTATGTTACCTTACTATGTTGTTATTCCACTACCTGATTATATTGTTGTTATGCTAACTCATTTATTATGATTATGTTATGTAGTCAAAATTATGATGCTGCACCTCCTGGATCTAAATCAATTGTATTTTCTATGTAGAAAAGTAAGTAGTTGTGTGTCTCGGGTAAAGAATTAAGTAAACAGTGTTTTCTCTATAATTACATGACTAGTTACCTTACTATGTAGAAAGGAGATCTGTGCAATTTCATGATGAATTATGTAAAACTATTTTGGATTTTCATAGGTAAGTTACCAAAAGTAGACTCCAATATTGGGTTACTATTACCTTTAGAAAAGTTGTATAACTCACTAATGCATGAGTATATTAATCACATATTGGAGAAGGATAGGAGAGGTGTATGAATGAATAAGTACATATGGAAGGTTAGAATAATTGGAATTAGAGGAGTGAGGAAAATACTTTGTACTGCTAAGGTGTTGAGAGCAACTTCTGATATGAGTAGGCAACAAAATGATACGGGTAAGAATTCCAGCTCACCCAACTTCAAAGCGCTACATTAATCCTGCGTAGCACTTGGCTCAGGTGACCCTCCCATTCCACAATAGTAGGCCAGTTGGAATTTAAATTGGACATTAATTAAAAATCAATTTTAGGCTACGAAAGAAGAGATATTTGAGATGGTGTAGAAATATAGACATAGACAATTAATATTCAGAAAGAGAAATGGAAATAAATCAATGAACATAAAACTGTAGTGAAACAGTGACTTGAGTTAAATCAAAATTATCAGAAAGACTTGAGTTAAATCAAAATTATCAGAAATTTAATTCGATGTGTGAAACCCTTCCAAACAATTTGCTAAGTATACTCGAATCTAGTGAAATGTTCAGATGAGACAGATCGAACAATGTTCTTAACACTATTGAGAATAGTAAGAGTTCCTAACTAAAATGGATGGAGCAAGACTATGACAAAACTATGGCAGTTCTCTATACCTATGAAATGATTACTATTTATAGGTTGAATTATTCCCATATGGAATGAATATTGTCTACTAAATGAATGATTTCCCTATGGGATTATTTATGTTCACCATTCGAATTATTTTACTAGCTAGTTAGACACATAACATCCTCATAGAAAATTATAGACTAGCCATCACACAAACTACTTATATAAATTCTCATCCATAAACATATTTTCATAAACTAACCACCAAGTGAAAATATTTATGTAAATTTTTGTCCAATAAGATAGTTGTGATAAGCTATTCATCAAGCAAATTAAAAACGTGCAAAATATGAAATGAATTATTTTATGCCAATTGAGAAGCCAACAATACTATGAAGAAAAATACATATAAAAAAAAAAGATAAAACAATTAAAAAAAACACAGTCACTGTGTGAGCTAAAACAATGCTGCAAATCTCATATATTTAATTCAACTGTTAACTACATTCTTATATAGTAAAACTATTACTAAAATCAACTCTGAAATAAATCTACTCGCATTACAGCTAATTTTCAGCACTTTCCAGCAGTGACCACCCTAACAATCTGCTGCTTTAATTTTGCAGTGAACACAAAATCTGTTGGCTACTTTGTCAGCATTTTATATAACTAATTAAGCATTATTTCCAACACTCCCCTTAATGATTAATGAGGATTTACTATCTTATCTCATATTGCCAAAAACTGATCTTTTGCAACTACTTTGGTGAAGATATTTGCTAGTTGATGCTGAGTATTTATATGCTTTAATTCAATATCCTTCTTCTGCACAAAATCTCTAATGAAGTGATATTTCAGGTCAAAATGTTTTGTCCTGCTGTGATCAACTGGATTCTTTGCTAACTTGATGGCACTTACATTATCACAATAAATCACTGTAGGTTGAACTTGTTTTTCTTCAATTTCTTCCAAAATTTTTCTGAGCCAAAGAGCTTGTGTACCTGCTGAGGTAACTGCAACATACTCCACTTCTGTAGATGAGAGGGCAACAATGCTTTGTTTTTTTGAGCTCCATGTAATCAAACCAGAACCAAAAGAGAAACAATTTCCAGATGTGGACTTACGGTCATCAAGACTACCTCCCCAATATGAATCACTAAATCCAACAAGATTGAACTTTTCAGAAGAGTAGTAATGAATACCAAAATTTAGAGTGCCTTTCACATACCTTAAAATCCTCTTGGCTGCCTTCATATGTATTTCAAATGGATTTGTCATATATCTTGAAACAAGTGAAACTGAATATGTAATATCAGGCCTTGTGTGTGTTAGAAATATCAAGCTCCCCACAATACTTCTGTAAGTTTTCTCATCAACTAAATCAACACCATCATCTCTACATAACACCTCTCCATGAGCAATTGGAGTAGGGGATGGATTACAATCAAGCATATCAAATTTATTTAGCATATCCTGTGCATACTTTGTCTGACAAATGAAAATCTCATCCTTACTTTGATAAACCTCCATTCCTAGAAAATATTTCATGATGCCTAGATCTTTTATCTCAAATTCATTCATGATAGCAGCTTTGAATTTATCATTCATCTTAGAACTACTACCCATATACAATAGATCATCAACATACAAACTTATGATTAAAATATTAATACCTTCTTGTTTGTAGTAAAGGGTAGGATCATTCTTACTTCTCTGGAAGCCATTTTCCTGAAAGTATCCATCAATCCTTGCATACCACGCTCTTGGTGCTTGCTTGAGGCCATACAAAGCCTTCTTCAACTTGTAGACATTATTCTCCTTTCCTTCCAGTTCAAAACCTTGTGGCTGCTCCACATATACTTCGTCTTCTAAGTACCCATTCAGGAAGGCACTTTTCACATCCATATGATGTATGCTCCACTTTTTATGCGTTGCTAATGAAATCAACATTCTAATTGTCTCTTGTCTTGCTACTGGTGCAAATGTCTCTTCATAATCAATTCCATACTTTTGTGTGAATCCTTTAGCAACTAATATTGCTTTTTGTCTTTCAACACTCCCATCACTGTTAAATTTAGTCTTATAGACCCATTTGGTGCCAATCTTTTTCTTGTCATGCGGAAGCTCTGTCAGCTTCCAAGTGTCATTCCTTTGAATGGAATCCATCTCTTCTTGCATGGCTTGCATCCAAACCTCGTTAGTACATGCATCTGCAAAACATGATGGTTCAAATTCAGCCTTGGCTAATAAAGCAAAATTGACTATCTCACCTATTGGGCTTTCTTCATGTGCTTGATTTACACTCCTCTCATAAATATCACTCAATTTTCTTACCTTCCTTGTAGAACTTGGAGAAGAAGTTGGACTTGAACTTGATGTTGAAGAAATTGATGAAGGGCTGCTTGGTGGAGTTAAGCCACTAGTTACAGAAACATTAGTTGGCTACTCATGATCATTATCAACAATTATATCATCATTCAAAATAGATTTTGTCTTCTCAACATGGCCTTTTTGACGACCATAAACTCCCCCTTCATCAAAAATTATATCTCTTGAGACAATAAGCTTGTTAGTTAGAGGATTATACAATTTATAAACCTTGCTTGTCTCACTATACCCAATAAAAATGCATAACTCACTCTTTGCATCAAACTTTTTTCTACTATGATCAGGTACATGCACATAAGCCAAACAACCAAAAACATTGAAATGATTAACATTAGGCTTTTTTCCATACCAAGCTTCATAAGGAGTCATATTTTCCAGTGCACTGGTGGGGCTACAGTTGAGGATGTATACTGTTGTTGCAACTGCATCTCCCCAATAAGAGTTGCTCAATCCCTTAGTTTGTAGAATGCATCTTGCCATTTTAACCACAGTACGATTTTTTCTTTCAGCTATGCCATTCTGCTGGGGTGTGTATGTTGTAGTATGCTGCCTCTTGATGCCATTCACATCACAATAATTCTGGAAAGCTTTTGAGCAAAATTCTCCTCCACGGTCAGTCTGCAAACATTTGATCTTGCACCCTCTCTCATTTTCTACAAGGGCTTTGAACTTCTTGAATGTATCTAGGGCTTCACTTCTGGCCTTCAAAAAATATACCCAACAATTTCGTGAGTAATCATCAATAAAAGTGATGAAATATGATGACTTACCCAAACTCTTAGTCTGCATAGGACCACATATGTCTGAATGAACAAGCTAAAGTGGGTGAGGAGCTCTCCATGCACTACCCTTTGGAAACCTTTCCCTTGCATGCTTTCCTTTAGCACATCCTTCACAAACCTCCTTATGCTCTTCTACCTTTGGCAAACCAGAAACTAATGCATGTGAGGTTAGAAACTTCAAACTCTGAAAATTTAAATGCCCATACCTGAGATGCCATAACCAACTTGAATCCTCATAAGCCATATTAGCAAGATTGCTATTATGTTCATCAAACCTCAAGGGAAACATCCTATTTCTTGTCATAGGCACAACAGTGATCACCCTATTTCCCTTATTCTTATCATAGATAGTACATGTCTTATTTTCAAAGACTACTTTATAATTTTTCTCACAGATCTGCCCAACACTCAACAAATTATGATTCAATTGTGGAGTATAATAAATGTCATGAATACTCTTTATACCTTATTTTGTTTAGACCTCCATAGCTCCTTTGGCAGCAACCTCCAATGATTTATCATCACCAAGTTGGATCTTGGATTTGAAACTTCCATCCTTTGATGAAAACAACTTCTCATTCCCTGTCATATGGTTAGAGCACCCAGAATCGAGGTACCAAACATCTTTACTAGTATTTTCACCTTTGGCATAAGATAAAAATAAGTGATCTAGAGGATACTCACCACTTTCTTGAGCATAATTAGCATTTTTACCTTCTTTCAATCTGCATTCTCTTTCAAAGTGACCATACCTATTACAATGGTAACATTGAACATTTCTCTTAACAAATCTACATCTACCTCTTCCTCCGAAACTACCTCTTCCACTTGAGCCACCTCTTCCTCTACCTCTTGAATAATTTTGGCTTTTCCATTTACCTTGACCTTGATGGCTTTTGGTACTGCTGCTACTTGCATCTTCATTATTTGTAATTTGTAATTTAGAGGAAAAATCTTTCTCTACATCTTCAAAAGTTTCCTTCAATCTTTCTTCATGAGACATCAAAGATCCAACCAATTCATCAAACTGTAGTTTTGTTAAATCCTTACTTTCTTCCATGATTATTGCAACATGATTCCATCTATGTGTTAAAGATCTCAATACATTTTTAATTAAAACTTCATTACTTATAGCTTCTCCAAGTGTAGCCATTTTATTGACCACATCTTTGACTCTCACACAATAGTCACTGATACTTTCAGCTTCTTGCATCTTCAAATTCTCGAACTCTCGCTTCAATGTCTGAAGCTTGACCACCTTAGCTTGATCACTACCTTGGTAAGCTTCTTGTAGAGTCTCCCAGGCAGCTTTGGCAATTTTTTCTCCTGATATTCTTGGAAATAAGCTCTTATCAAGAGCTATCTGAATGTGAAACAAAGCTTGAGCATTCTTCTTCCTTGCTTCCTTTCTTGTTGTTCTTTCATTCACTGTAAGAGCATTCCAATCAGTTGGCTCCTCATATCCTGATTCAACAATCTCCCACAAATATTTTCCAATAAAAAATGTTAGCATCTTAATGCACCAATAATCATAATCATTCCCATCAAATTTTGGAACTAGCATTTGGTTAGAATTTGACATGATTAACTTTGGCGAAATTCCAACAATACAACGTTAACCCAAAAGAATTTTACGTGCTCTGATACCACTTGTAGAATATGAAATGAATTATTTCAACCCAATTGAGAAGCCAACAGTACTATGAAGAAAAAATACATAAGAAAAGGATAAAACAATTAAAAAACACACAGTTACTGTGTGAGCTAAGAAATGTTACAAATCTCATATATTAATTCAATTATTAACTACATTCTTATATAGTAAAACTATTACTAAAATCAACTCTGAAACAAATCTATTGACATTACAACTAATTTACAACACTTTCTAGCAGTGACCACCCTAACAATCTGTTGCTTTAATTTTGCAGTGAACACAAAATCTGTTGGCTACTTTGTCATCATTTTACATAACTAATTAAGCATTAATCCTAACAGAATCTATTTCCATCATCAAAAACACTATCCAAACACTGTCTCTACAAGGTTTTTTGAATTTTTCTTGCCCCTGTCCGGGCAATTCCTCCACCTCGATAGACTACTCTTTATAAATATAGATAATTATGCTTTTTATGGGTCGTTGTTTACTTCACATCAATGGCGACTTGGCTTATCATACTCATCGACTTTGGGATTTCCCGATAACCTTCTTATCTTCCGTTATTTCTTTAACAACTCTAAATGAAACTAATTCCAAATCTATAGTGATAGTAGCATTCAAAGGAATCACAACAAACCTTTGTTCAACATACTTCAATAGAGGAAAATTGCATTAACTTCTTTTAATTAGATTTTTGCAGTGCGTTTCTCATTTCCTTTACCAATGGAAGATTCATCTCCTAATTTTTCACATGTGTCATCCCAATGGTTTCAAAACTTGCCAACATAGATATGTCTACTTAGAGCTCTGTGGCCTTCAATGCAGAACTTTTTCTACACTACCTCTCATCCCATAATACTTTGCAACATGATCTGCTTTAGAGTTTTACAAGAATGAAGGTCAAAATATTTCAATGATCTAAGTTCCCCAACGAGCCTAGAAATTCTTGTAACAGACTTACAGGATAAGGCCACTTATTCATTCTTATAATATGTAACAAACTTGGAATAATCATCCTTCACTTGTATGTTTATTTAAATGACATGTCCACATTAGCTTTGGAATGGCCGATAATAACACATTTATTTGCACAGACCCATCAAATGGTCTTTATCTTATCCCACATTTGGCAAACAATGGTTCTCATGGGCATTTATATAGATCAACAATCTTAAAACAATTTCAAGTTTAGTGCACGTATGTGTTACTCTTACTTGCCTCCTCCTCAATTTGGCTCCTTACATATTGGGTTTCTTACAAGTTATGGCTGGTGGGTTTCAATAATACTTTCCATCTTTGATTATATCGGGCTTGTTTGTAAGTTATGGGTGGTGGGCTAACCTGTAGTCTCGACTTTCGAGCTCAATCATTTCAATAAAAGAGATCCCTAATATTTTTAATAAAGAGCTTTTTTCTTGGAAAATAAAAGAGATAGCTAATATTTTTAGTAAAGAGCTTTTTGGAAAAAGCACGAAAGTGTTTATGTAAACACAATTCTTTCCCCCTTTTTTTAAGATAGAATTATAAAATTTTTGTCATAGGCTCCGATAAAAACGCTATCGTTTCTTCAATACGCTTCTTCTTTCTTTCTCTTCTTTTTTTTAAGCATTTTATGAATTTCATTTGAAAAAATTTAATTATCTTCAGTTGACAAGATTAGGCTACAACACGTTGAAGGACCTTGACTTCAGAACTAATGGGCTCTTCATTGTCTTCTTTTGAAAGCGGCTAATGGTCCTGTTCATTATTAGGAACTTGTTCATTAGTGTTAGTATTTTCTCACTCTTTGTCTTCATATTCAAGATATTCATCCACTTTGACATCAATATAATCGACAATCCTTTTGGTATTATTATTATAGCATCTATATGATTTTCTACTTTGAGAATATCCAAGAAATATTTCTTCATCAACCCTTGGATCAAACTTACCAAGCTTATCATCATTTCTCTTGGTGTAATGCTTACTGCCAAAAAATAAAAAATGATTGACTGTTGTATGTCTTCCATACCAAAGCTCATAGGGAGTTTTTCCACTGTTTTGTCTAAAATGAGCTTTGTTGAGAATGACCACCATTGTGTGAATGGCTTCAGCCCAAAATATCTACTGAACGTTTCTTGCATCCAACATAACTCTAGCCAATTGTTGTACATATATGTTTTATCTCTCTACAACACCATTCAATTGGGGAGTCTTTGCTATTGTGAACTGCCTTTTGATGCCATACCTTTTGCAA
Source organism: Pinus taeda (assembly GCA_000404065.3). Taxonomy (NCBI): domain Eukaryota; kingdom Viridiplantae; phylum Streptophyta; class Pinopsida; order Pinales; family Pinaceae; genus Pinus; species Pinus taeda. The sequence continues at coordinate 87,887 of APFE031198451.1, forward strand.
CACTCATCAAACTGCTTTGAAGTGAATTCACCTCCATTATTATATCTTATGCTCTTGATTTTGCAGTCAGTTTCATTTTCAACCACAACTTTGAACTTTTTAAACTTTTCAAAGGCTTCAAATTTCTCTCTAAGAAAAGAAACCTACATCATCCTGCTGAAATCATCAATTATTAGCATGAAATACAATTTACCGATGGGTGATTCCATTCTTGATGGTCCACACATGACCATGTGTGCTAGCTACAATGGATTTGATGATGGTCTCTCCTTTGACTTGAATGGTACCTGAGTTTTCCTACCCAATTGACAATATTTGTAGATTGTATTCTTGGGTTTTGATAACTTGGGTAGATCTTTGACACCATTCTTTTTACTCACTTTAACTATATGATCCACGTTCACATGTCCAAGTTCCCTATACCACAAGCACCTCTCATCAATTTTTGATAGGAAACATGTCTCTATTTTCTCTTTCAAGACATACACATTAATGTATGTTCTCACAACTTCAACCACTATCTAACCTGTGCATGTAGATTTGATTTGACAATTTGTAGGTTTAAAGATCACATCATATCCTTGATCACACATCTGAGACACACTAAGCAGATTATGCTTCAACCCTTCAACATATAAGACATTCTTCGCTTTAGCTTTGCCATTTAACAAGTTGATAACTCATTTTCCAATAATTTTACAAGGTGCATTGTTGCCAAAGGTTACATTACCCTTTTCCATTGTTTTCCATGTCAAGAACTTGCTTTTGTCTGTTGACATGTTCCTTGAACAACCATTATCCACATACCAATGACTCCCTTCATTTTGAGCATAAAAAACAATATCACAATACTCTTTTTTCTCTTTTTCTTTCTAGACCTTGGGCATTTGTTCAATTTGTTCAAAAAATGGTTCATGCATTAGGGGAATTTTGAGGTCTAAAATGGGTCTCCTAAGGAAAAATGTACAACCAAAATAAAGTTTATAAAATGAATAGGATTAAAGATGATGATGTCAACCATGGGGGATGATTCACCATTTTTGGAGTAAAAACATAAAAAGATTAAAAATAATAAAATAATAAAGCTACATTTTCAACTCGTATTTTCAACTTATCTCCCTAAAGTTTTACTCAAATTTCAAGAAGGAGTATTTATTGGATGCAAAATTTTATTTATCATCCAAGGAATACTCATGTTATATACTTTCGGTGGACCTCCTACAAGAAAAATGAGAAATACATGAAAAAATGTGATTGCAATAACGTTTTTCATGTATTTCTCATTTTTTGTATAGCAGGGTTCATTTAAAGTATGAAACATGGATAATCCTTGGATGAGGAATCAAATTTTGCATCCAATGAGTGTTTTTGCTCAAAATTTGAGTAACCCCATAAGGAGATAAGTTGAAAATATGAGTTGAAAAAATAGTTTTTCTTTTTTCCCTCTAAAATTTGATGATATAATATAATCTTATTTTATTATTTCCACTATTATTTCATAATTTCTTTAGGAGACCCATTTTATACCTCAAAAATCCCCTAATGTCTCTTCTCCTTAAGTCTGCAATCAATTGGTATATGCTGAAAACTTCAACACTTAAAACATTGCATCCGATTGTTCAAAGGAGCAAAAGAATTGTTGTACCTGAGTATGATATTCCTTTGTATAATATATTGATTTATTATTGTAGACTTGATCTTACTATAGGATAGATTGACTCTGTCGTTTACCGATTTATGACCATAATTTCTGTGGGTGAAACAATATCCCAGAAAAATATCAACATACCTGAAAATATGTCTTCTATGTTTGGATCATTTTTGGGGATTTCGGTGTGCTTGGCCATTTCTATTCTTTTGTTGTTGTTGGTAATACTTCGACTATTTTTTTGGATGTATATCTCCTTTTTGTCACGACATTGTTTCTTCTATTGTTGCTTGAACAAAAGTGATTTGTTTCTTACCCTTTAATTTTGCTACTACGCTGGACTCAACCTCAAATCCGAGACTGATTCAATCTTTGGAGACTCATTGTGCTTCCAATATTTCATTTAATTTATGAGTCCCTTTTTTGAATTTCTAATTGAAACTCATTTGGGTTTTTTCTTCCTCTAACTCCTTAAGCAAATCAATTTGACCTTCCATCCTTTCACAAGCTTGACTCTTCTCATTCAACTGTTGATTTAAGGAATCTTGATTTTTCTTACCTTATTTAATTTGCGAGAGGAATGCTTAAGCAACTTCAAATTTTTCTTTGGTCAATGAATCCTTTTGAGATTAGTTTTCCTTCTCATTCTTTCTATTTCTTCACGTGCACTTACAATCTCTCCTTCTAGATCCATTTCAGCCTCATCTTCATCAAAATTAATGGATTCAACTTGCAAATTGTCTATGGCCATTATGATGAATTCCTTTGGGCTTTCATTATCTCTATCATCATTTTAGAAGTTGCTAAGTTCAAATTCAGAGGATATGTCTTATTCTACATAGAGACCTCCCTTTTTAGCCTTCTCCCTATATTTTTGTACTTTCCTATATTTTTCTCTTAGATCCTAATATTTCTTCTTCTTTTCAGGACATGCTGACCCATAGTGACCAACTTTACTACATTTAAAACACTTAAAAGGTAGCTTACCTTTATACTTTCTCGAGCCTCTCTTGAGATTCCTCACAAACATGGCTTCTTCCTCATCAGATTCACAACATGAATCATCACGCTCTTCCTTCATATTGTTATCTACTTTCAAGGTTGATTCGTTTGCTACAGGATTTCCATTTTATATTCTCATCTCATTGGCAGTAAGGATGCCAAGTGATTGGTCTAGAGTGAGAGTGTTCAGATTGGTCATTTCTTCAATGAATGAAACCTCAGGATTAAATATTTTTAATAAAATATATCCCCAATATTTTTAATAAAAGAGATTTTTTGGAAAAAGGTTGAAAGCGTTTATTAAAACAAAACTCTTTCCCATTTTTTTAAAAACAAAATTATAAAATATTTGTCGTAGGTTGCAATAAAAATGCTATCCTTCAATGCCCTTTTTTTAGCATTATATGAATTTCATCTGAAAAACCTTCATTATCTTCACTTGACAAGATTTGGCTACAACACCTTGAAGGAACTTGGCTTCTTAACTAGTGGGCTCTTCATTGTCTTCTTTTGAAAGTGGTTAATGGTCCACATTATTGGTAACTTGTTCATTAGCGCTAGTATTTTCCAACTCTCTATCTTCATATTCAAGATATTCATCCACTTTGACATCAATACAATCAACAGTCATTTTTGTATTCTTATTATAGCATCCATATCCTTTGTGACTTTGATAATATCCAAGAAAAATATCTTCATCAACCCTTGGATCAAACTTACCAAGCTTATCATCATTCCTCTTGGTGTAACACTTACTAGCAAAAAATAAAAAATGCTTGAATATTGTAGGTCTTCCATACCAAAGCTCATAGGGAGTTTTTCCATTGTTTTGTCTAAAATTATCTTTGTTGAGAATGAACACTACCGTGTGAATGGATTCGTCCCAAAATATCTACTGAAGTTTTCTTTCATCCATTATAGCTCTGGGCAACTATTGTACAAATTTATTTTGTCTTGCCACAACACGATTCAGTTGAGGAGTCTTTTCTATTGTGAATTGGCTTTTTATTCCATGCTTCTTGCAACACTCATCAAACTCTTTTGAAGTGAACTCACCCCCATTATTATATTTTATGCTCTTGATTTTGCAATCAGTTTCATTTTCAACCACGAATTTGAACTCTTTAACTTTTCAAAGGCTTTGAATAATTTACCTATGGGTGATTCCATTCTTGATGGTCCACATAGGTCCATGTGTGCTAGCTGCAATGGATTTGGTGATTATCTCTCCTTTGACTTGAACGGTACTCGATTTTTCTTAACCAATTGGCAATATTTGCAAATTGTATTATTTGGTTTTGACAACTTGGATAAATCCTTGAAAAAATTATTTTTACTTATTTTGATTATCTGATCAACATTCACGTTTCCATGTGCCATATGCAACAAGCACCTCTCATGAATTTTTGACAGGAAAGATGTATCTATTTTCTATTTCAAGACATACACATTAATGTATGTTCTCATAGCTTCAATCACTATCTCACCTGTGCCTATCGACTTAATTTGACAATTTTTAGTTTTAAAGATCGCATCATAACCTTGATCACACATCTAAGACACACTAAGCAGGTTATGCTTCAACCCATCAACATATAATACATTCTTCACTTTAGCTTTGCCATTAAAGAGGTTGATAACTCCTTTTCCAATAATTGTACCAGGTGCATTATTGTCAAAGGTTACATTACCCTTGTTCATTGGTTTCCATGTCAAGAACTTGCTTCTACATCCTAACACATGCCTTGAACAACCATTGTCTACATATCAATGAATCCATTCATTCTAAGAATATAAAACAATGTCACAATGATATGTTTTCTATTTTTCTTTCTAGACCTTGGGATTTCCTTCAATTTGCTCAAAAACTAGTTCATGCCTCTTCTCCTTAAATCAGCAATCAACTACTATATGATGAAAATTTTAACACTTAAAACATTGAATTTGAATGTTCAAAGGAGAAAAATAGTTGTTGTGCCTAGGTCTGGTATTCCTCTTTGTAATATATTGTTTTCTTCTTCTAGATGTATGTTTCCTATAGGATAGATTGATTATGTCGTTTGCTGCTTTATGACCATAATTGGTGTAGGTGAAACAATATCTTGGAAAAATATCAACATACCTGCAATTCTGTCTTCTATGCTAGGATGATTTCTGGATATTTCGATCTTCTTGGCCATTTATATTCTTTTGTTGTTCTTGATAATTATCTAACTAGTTTTTGGGTTGCATATCTCCTTTTTATCGCTACGTTGTTTGTTCTTTTGCCTATTGCACAAAAGTTATCTATTTCTTACCCTTTAATTCTACTACTACGTTGGAATCAACCTCAAATTTGAGACCGATTGAACATTTGGAGATTCATTGTGCTTCCAATATTTCATTTAATTTATCAATCCCTTTTTTGAATTTCTAATTGAAACTTAGCTAGGTTTTTTTCCTCTAACTCCTTCTTTAGCAAATCGATTTCACCTTCCATCCTTTCACAAGCTTGATTCTTCTCATTCAACTACGGATTTAAGGAATCTTTATTTTTCTTACCTTCTTTAATTTGCAAGACCAATGCTCATGAAATTTTTCTTTCATGATTGAGTCCTTTTGAGATTTATTTTCCCTTCCGAGTCTTTCTATTTCTTCAAATGCACTTACAAGCTCTCTTTCTAAATCCACTTCATCCCGATCTTCATTAGAATTAATGGATTCAATTTGCACATTGTCAATGGCCATTATCATGAATTATTTTGGGCTTTCATTATCTCTATCATCGTATGAGAAGTTTCTAAATTCACTTTGAGAGGAGTTGTCTTCTTGAACATAGATACCTCTCTTTTTAGCCTTCTTCCTATATTTTTGTACTTTCCTAAAATTTTCTCTTGGATCATAATATTTCTTCTTCTTTTCAAGACACGCTGATGCATAATGACCAACTTTACCACATTTAAAACACTTAAAATGTAGCTTATCTTTATACTTTCCTGAGCCTCCTTGAGCTTCCTCACAAACTTGGCTTATTCCTCATCAGATTCAAAATATGAATCATCATGCTTTTTCTTGGAATTCTTATCTTCTTTGAAGGCTGATTCATTTTCTATAGGCTTTCCATTTGATATTCTCATCTCATATGCAGTAACGATGCCAAGTAATTGGTCTAGAGTGAGAGTTTTCATATTGGTCATTTCTTCAATGGTTGGAACCTTGGGATTGAATCACTAAGGAAGAGATATCAACACCTTTTGAACTACCATAGCTTCATATAGTTTCTCATGAAGGCCTCTTATAATGTTCACAACCTCATAAACTCTTAAAAAATATTTTGCAATATCTTCATCATCATGCATTCTCAAAGACTCGATGGAAGTGGTGGGCCCGAGTGCAAGGGCATTACCTATCATATAGAAAATTCCGGAAAAGGTGCGAAGCCGATAAAATACGTTTTATAACAATAACCTATATATATGAGAGTATAGGAGTATAGGTGTTATGGGTATGAGTCAGATGTATGGGGATAGAGTATAAAGGGATACTTGAATTGCATTCTAAAACCTTGAAGTTTATCTTTCTTTACCTTGTTGTCACCTTCATAGCAGCTACTCATCTTGTTTGAGATAGGTTTGGAAGATGTGAAGTCCATCACTTTGACAAGTTCTTAGTCAAGTAGGATAAAAAGCATGGAATTTATGGCTTTAGTATTGCATGTAAACTCCATCTTCTGATCTTTGGTAATTACTACTAGAGGATTTTGATATTCTTCTTCAACAACATCCCATACATCAGCTCCAAGTGATTGAATGTAAGTCTTCATCCTTACTTTCCAAAGCACATAGTTTTTTCCATTAAACATAGGCACCCTATTAGTAAATCTTCCTTCCTGGTTTTCCATGGTCCTTGATCTTTCTTACAGCTATTAAACTAATCTAAAGTAGCCTTTCTATGATACCAATTGTTAGAAGGCAGGACAATACTGAGAGGGGGGTTGGAGGGGAGGGGGATGGGGTGAACCAGTATTTTAGGAATTCACACAATTTAAAATACTTTATTTCATTTATACGATGATATTAAGACACCATAAAAAATACATTCGTATGAGCATGACATGAAATAATTTCGGTAACAATGTAACACAAAAAATCTTCAAATTGTTGTTCAATTTTTTCACAAGGAAAGACACAACTTGTTGTTACCAATTTTATCTAGCTACAACCAATAGAAAGCTGCAACTCCCTAATTTATTTGCTACAACTAAATGGAGCTACAATCCCAAATATTTACCAACACCTACTTGAAGGAGCTACAACTTCCTCGACATCAATGATTCATCTTTCATCCATTTTCAAACTAGAACCTGAATGCCACCCCTTACAAAATAAAAGAATTTGTCCAACACCATCTTCAAAATTTTTTGATTACTAATAAATACACCATCACAGGAGTAGGATCAATCCAACTCACACACTGTTATGACACACTTGCATAATTCCTTAATTGATTATTCTTATAAAGAATTATGCTTTGTTATTTTTGGTCTCTTTTATTTTCTTGCATTCTTGCATGATTTGTTTTTGGATTTCTCTTATTTATTTCAGTATTCTACATCTGTTCTTCAAGTCATGAGACCCTCATCACCTATTTCTTTAAGTTAAACTGTTCAAATTTTCTTATTCTAGTAATCTGGAACTTTTACAGGGTTTAGCTACAATTTTAAGTCCAGCTCCAACTTTAATTTTCACTATATTTGGAAAAAATGCCAAAACCTTCGCATAACTCATCCATGTTGTCGATGAATGCCTCTAACTCCTATGCACTGGATGCTATATTTAGCATAACTACCAAACTCAAAGTTTTCGACTCATCCATCCATGCAAAAACACTATCATACCACTTATTCCAAAGCGCTTCCATATTTAGCTATTGACTTGTTCATGCAAATTTCCAAAGGATTTCCATTATAAATCCTAAATCCATGGTCTTATTATGTTATAGCCCCAAGTGATCAACTTATAATGAAAATAAATTTTCCCCATAGTCACAATTGTCGCACAAAACGAAGTGTTGTCCCTTGTGCCTCGGTACCCGACACCTTTATCCCGACATAATCTATAGGATTTACAAGGTAAGTTCCTTAGATAGAACACCAAAGGACACCACTCACAAACAGATCACAGATCAGTACACTAGTATTATTGACATGGTTAAAATCCTCAAATAGGGAAACAATCCACGGCCTGAGCCAACATAGCCACTTCAGGAAATTTATTAATATAAAAGAAATAAAATTTACATAAGCTTCTCTCATGAAAGATCACCTAAAAAATTACCCTCCATGCTCTTTAAATAGAGATCATGGACCAATAAGGTGTTAAGGCGTGAATCAAGTGTCGGTAATACCGAGTAGAGAATGAATCGTTGGATCACTTCATGTCTAGAACATATTGTGACCATCGGATTGTAAGTTACAAAAAGTACATACTAAAGAAAAACACTTTACCTAACTAAACTCTAGACCAAGTTGTACTTAATTATTTCCTATCTATTGGAATGTCCTAACATCTGCCATTAAGAAAAACTTGGGATAGGATTGAATGATGTAAAAATATAACATAATAGGATAAGGAAGGGGGGCATTAGAGCCTATCCCCCCTTAGTGAAAATTTCATAAACTCCAACCATAAATCAAAGTTTAGTAAACTTCGCCTCTTTGAGAGCCTTTGTAAAGAGGCATGCAACTTGATCATCGGTTGAACAATATTGCACTTCAAGAATGAATGGGGATTTTGATGAAGTGCATGTGTATTTCAATGTGTTTGCTACGCTGATGTTGGAGTGGATCTTTGCATAGTTGAATGGCACTTTTATTATCACACCAAAGTGTAGTTGGATGCTGCTGCTGAAAACCAAAAGCTGAGAGGATTTGACGAAGCCACATGGCTTCCTTACTAGCTTCAACGGTGCCACAATACTCTTCTTCTGCCGAAGAAAGAGAGATGACACTTTGTTTCTTACAAGACCATGTAATAAGTCCAAAACCAAGAGTGAATACATAACCCAAAGTAGACTTTTGATCATTAGGGTCAGCAGCCCAATCAGAATCAGTGATACCAACTAATAGAGGAGATGCTTCTGCGCTATAATGAATCCAAAACTGAACTATACCTTGAACATAATGAAGTATTATATTAGCTTTTTTCCAATGAATTTCATGTGGGTTTTGCACAAAACAAACAACAAGGCCAACAATAAAGGAAAGGTCAAGACGGGTATGGGTCAGATACAAAATTTTTCCAATAAGCTGACGATATAAGGTCGCATCAACTTCAGGGGAAGTACAGGTGACTGAAAGTTTGGCTCTAGACTGAAAGGGATAATGGGTTAGCTTGCAATCTTCCATGTGAAAGTGGCATAGAAGATCATATGCATACTTGGACTAAGAAAGGGAAATACCTTCTTTGGATTACAAGACTTAAAGACCAAGAAAATAATGCAAGTGTCCTAAGTTTGTCATTTCAAACTACTTTCTAAGGCTGGACTTCACATGTTTTATAAGGTTGGGATCACTACCAGTAAGGATAATATCATCAACATAAAGAATAAGAATGATAAGAGACTTACCCACTTTCATGGTATAGACAGTATTGTCAGAATGACACCTAGAAAATCTAGTATCTAAAAGAAAGCTATCCATTTTGGCATACCAAGCCCGAGGGGCTTGCTTGAGACCATAAAGGGATTTCTTAAGCCAACATACAAGGCTAGAGTTTGTTCATATATATCTAGGAGTTTGTTCCATATAGATTTCTTCATGCAAGTCCCCATGCAAGAAGGTAGATTTAACATCCATATTATGGACTTACCATTTAAAAGAGGTAGCAAGGGAAAGAGCAAGGCAGATAAAGTTCATTTTGGAAATAGGGGAGAAGGCTTCAGTATGGCCAATTCCTTCAACTTGTGAAAAACCCTTAGCAACAAGATGAGATTTATGTTTATCAACTTTTCCATCTGGTCCAAATTCGGTTTTGTAAACCCATTTACATCTAACAAGTTTTCGTCCCTTTGGAAGAGGAATAAGGTGCCATGTATCATTTACCAATAATGAATGATATTTTTCATTCATAGCTACATTCCAATCTGGATAGCTTGAAACTTCTGCAAAGGTGTCAGGATCATAATTCACTGAAGCTTGAGACAATAAAGAAGAGGCTCTATCAAGCTGAGAACGTGTACAACACTGATTTGTAGGATCAACTGCAAGAGAACTTGTTTCATCCCGAGTAAGAACGCACTCCAAAGGTTCAGCGAGAAAAAAAAAAACCCTTCCTCATTTCCAAAAATTACGAACTTTTTAAACTAGCTCACTTGGTCCAAAGTTACTTTATGGGAATAGAGGTCTTAGGTTCAAGTCTTTCTTTTTGTAAAGAAACACACTTTACCTAACTATACACTAGACCAAGTTGTACTTAATTCTTTCCTATGTGTCGAAATATCCTAACATAATCCTTATTGAGGCATTTAAAAACCTTCAGTATCTTATTGTGGGATGAGATATCTCGTGGGGCCATCTTGCCTACTCCTCATTGGTTTTCGATGCCTCCTGTTAGTGCCAACGTGTCTTGGTGAGGTTTTCCCTATGCCTCTTTCAATCTTATTAAGGTTGATGGACTAGGATGGCATGATGCTTACATCAGTGTGCCACATGGTACTCTGTGAGTGATCCATGTGTCACCCAAAAATTCCCCACCTGACTACCCAAAATGCTAAAAACACCTTCCATGTGTCTCACTGTAGTTGGGCCACATCACTACTAACATCATTATTGACCTGTACTACTACATCATCCCTGTGAGCCTATCTTATTGCGCCACCACTCTTTTTACAGGGGAGAGAGAAAGGGATCATGGACCCTTCATTTTTTGCTATTTTTCCTTTATAAAATAAAAATTTAGGGGTCCCAACCATTGTACAGCTACCAAATCGCCCTAAATTCCTCAACAGTCATGAAACCAATTGTCATTTGTGTTCCCCCCTCAATTTTTTTGTGGTTTTGCGGGTGGTGGGTTGCACGATTCACCTCCATTGTCAATTTGTTGATTGGCATCATTGGAAAACTGCCCATTGCGCAACACACTCTTTCCATAATGAACAAGATGTGGACCCTCATGTAATTCCTCTGATGCATTGATGGGGATTGATGGCACTTGATCCACCTCAGAACATGCACTTTTTTTAACTATTAGGTGGGGGCCTCCCATTCTAAAAATCTATACCAATCAATGCATATGCCACTGACACATTGTCTCTAGCACGCTAGCCTGGATAAAATTCTACTAGTTCTGCTTCACCATACTACCATATCCTCCCAATTCAAGACATCCTGTTAATTCCTTATGTTCTCATTAGGGTTTCGTTGGGGTATACCCATCGGGTTCCCACTGCCATGCTTGACTGTTATGTGGGCTCTGCTTTGGGACAATAGAAATGCTTCCTGTTGTTGCATTATTTGCTCCATTTCAGTCTGTAGCTTTGGATAACAGCCCCACCAAATACTTCGTTGTATTTTGAAATGTTTCCAAAGTTAACTATGTGCCAAAAGTGTCTCCAACCACCTTTAGCTTTGAAACTTTGACTTCTAGGTCCTCAACATTTACAGGCTTTAATGTTTGATCTAGGAGTCCATTTTTTGATTTCCACACACCATTGGAAAGATATTTCAAATCTCTATCCATCTACTTGGGTTTCATCTACTCCTGAGATGATTTGTTGCACTAGAAATTCCTTCAAAGGAACTACACCATTCTCCACTAATGCTTCTTCTTATGCCTTATCTTGAACACTTGTGTCCTCCTTTGACATCTTTTTCTATTTTTTGCCATTAATGAAAACATATTTATAACAACATTCTCATAATAAACATATTAAACTAAAACTTGTGCTCATTTATCTTCATTAAAGAATAACACATATTAACATATGCATAGTGCCAACCAAGATAGGGACTTCCACATTCCACCCGACCATAGATTGGGATGAAACAATCCTTTCTTCTAGCCCAGTCAACCCCATGCCATATTGGAAGCCTAAACTTTGGATTACATGGAATAAACCAAAACATAACCATACAACAAATCCAAAGGAAAACCACCTTCACCCTCAAGCCATAGTGATTTCACCTAAGGAAAAGTTTGAAAATCCCCAAAACTAATACAAGCTTGGATGCCTCGGAATTTCTTTACAATACCTAGAGGATTTTTCTTGTTTCCACCCACCTACCAAGTGATAACCTAGATAAAACCATCTCCACCCTCTATCCTTCGAATTTTCCTGAGACCACCTCAACTAGGATCCAAAGCTCAACCAAACATAGAACCCACCACATCATGGTTATCTAAGAAATGGAATAATGGAAGGATGTACAGGACTATCAATCTAGGAAAATATCCATGCCAATGATAGCAAAAATGACCAAAAGACCAATGCATGAACCATGAATTCAAATCCAAGAAAAATAATCAAACATGCACACTGTTACCTACAAAAATCCTCCTGTTGGCTTCTCTTTTCTTTGTTCTTTTTTGCCCTTGTTATATACTATATAAACCTTCTTCTTTTCTACCTCTTGAATTCCTCTTGCACTACCTTCTTTCCTTTGTTGTTTCTTTATTATCACTCTTGTGTCCCTAGTGTTGTAGTGCTCTCTCTATTTTCTATCTCTTTTCCCTAAAAGAATTCTAGAAAGTTATCTCTCCAATTTTCTTTTCTTTTTCTTCATTTTTTCTTGCATGCATATTCTTTTACTATTTTTATCCTTTTATTATCTCTTCTGCTTCCCCACTTGCTGTAGTGAAATTTATTTCATTTTTCCTTATTTATTTTTCATTTTTTCCTCATGTCCTTATTGGACTAAAATCATTAATTTTCCATTTATTTCCTTTTTCCAATGCTAATTTCCATAGCCAATAAATAATTAGCCACAAGTGGATCCCAATGTAATTTTTTTTCGCTCATTCATCTTAGAATACATGTCCCATGACCTTGGTTTTATTTTTTCTTTTTTAATGTCCATACATTATTTATTTACATGGAAACTTAACCCGGGGCTGTTATAAACCCCTCCCCCTGGGTGAACACCATCCTCAGTGTTTTATGACTCTTATGACAAGAGAAAACTACTAAAAACATGTTTCTTATTGGATATTTATAAACACAGTTTGATACATTATTTACAATGACTTTATATATCTATATATATATCTATATATATATATATTTTTATTATAATAAAATTATATATAGATTTTATATATAATTCCCACATTTGATCAACCATTTCCCATGTAACATCCTTGGGCCCAAAGTGCTTCCATTTCACTTTAAATTTCTCTATTGCTTGGTTCCAAAGCATGAGCTTCCTTTGCTGCAAGATGATTGAGGCTTTGGCTAGAACTCTCCCGTAGGTTCCAATTGCAATAAAATCCAATCATTCACATGATCAACATTGTGTACATATCGTTTAAGCAAAGAAACATTAAAAACATAATGGATTTTCACTGATGGAGGGAAAGCAATCCTATATTCCATTGATTTAATCCTTTCAAGGATTTCAAAGGGTATACAATAAAAAGGTGCCAACTTGGCACATGACTTGATCTTCAAGGAGCTCTTCTTGGGCTTGATATGCAAGTACACATTATCTCCAACTTGAAACTCCTTGAATAATCTTTGCCGATTCACATAGCTCTTCTACCTATCCTGAGCTACCTTCAAATTATTTTTAATAATATACATCTCTTGCTCCATCTCTTTCATCATAATGGGTCTAACAAATAGGGATATTACAACTCCCATAGAAAGCCTCAAATTTACTCATCTTCAAGGATTATTGGTACCCATTATTATAAGAAAAATCCACTAGTGGAAGATACTATGCCCACTTCCTTTGCTGATTCATGACATACATCCTCAACATATCCTTAAGGATCATGTTGATACGCCGTGTTTGCTCATGTTTCTGTGAATTTTAAGCTATACTAAAGGATAACTCTGTCCCCAAGCGTGCAAACAATTCCTTCCAAAACTTGGAAGTGAACTTGGTATCTCTATCTGATATAATCTTCTTGGGAACTCCATGGAACCCCATTATATCCTTATGAATATTTGAGCCACTTCACTAGTTGAATTAATAGATTTTACTGCAATGAAGTTAGCTACCTTTCTCAACATGTCAACCACAACCATGATGGAGTCATGCTTTCATGATGCCCTTGGAAGTCTTGTAATGAAATTTGTGGAAATAACCTCCCATTTCCATTCCAGAATCAAAATAGGCTACAGTAGACCAGCTAGATTCTTGCATTTAGTTTCACTTATTGACAGTCGAAGCACTTAGCATAAAATGCAGTCATTGTTGGATGTGGAGCTTGATTATCTTCCTAAATCAATGATTTTTTTTTTTTAGCCTTGTATGGATCCTAGGTCCTAATGGGGTAGAAATTCCTATTGTATGATCACCATCAGGGGGAGCAAACGATGATGTTATGAGCCCCACCTGGCGGGTTTTCAGGGGAAGTGCCCACAAAGAGAAAAATATATGAAAAAGTTCCTTGTAAAATATTGTAATTTTGTAGTCCATTTGGGTTGTTCATTAGGGAGATGATCTAATGGTAGAAGTTATGTTAGTTTAGGGTTTTTTTCCTTAGAATATAATGCTCGGTTTATATGAGGGAATTGTATTTCTGCTTTATGTGAGTATTCTGAGTGAGAAAGAGAGAGGAGACTATGTGAGAGCTAATATGAAATTACAATGGATTTTCTATGGGTTGCATTTCTTCATTTTGCTGGATAATATATAAGGAAGGACTAGTTGTTTCTCCATGGAGGTAGCCGAAATTGAGTGAACCACATATTTTTGTGTCTCTCTTGTTTTATGTGTTATCTGTGTTTGTATTTCTACAATATTTTATGTGCTCCATTTCTCTGTAATATATACCTTTCTAAAAAGTGGTATCAGAGTCGAAGGTCTATTTGGTTGATAAACTCGTAGGAGAGAAGGGTTCCTAGTTCAACTGGGAGAAATGGCAGAAGATGGTGGGTTTAGGGTCGATAAATTTAATGGCTAAAACTATGAGCTGTGAAAGATGCAGATGAAATATTATGTGTGTCAGAAAGATGTGTACCTACCATTGAGTGGAAAATCAAAGAATCCAACAAGTATGACAGATGCAGAATGGGATATTCTCAAATAACAACACTTGGAACAATGTGACATTGTTTGGTATCGTTAGTGGCATTCAACATTTCAAAGGAAATTACAACAAAGGGTTTAATGATGACATTGGCCAAATTATATGAAAAACCTTGGTCTCAAATATGGTATTTCTTATGAATCATCTATTTAATATGAAGATGTCAAAAGGTGGATATTTTGTTGATCATTTAAATGAGTTTAACACGGTTACCGGTTAGTTATGTTTTGTAGAAGTAAATTTTGATGATGAAATTAGGGATCTATTATTTCTATGCTCATTTCCATAACGTTGGAATGGTTTAGTTATGGCCATTGGTAACTATATCTCTGGATATAGTACTTTAAAGTTTGATGATGCCATTGGTTCCATCCTTAGCGAGGAAATGCGATTAGAAAGATTTGGTGGGACATCAGGTAATTCATTGACTACAAAGACTAGGGGAAAAAAAATAGAAAGAGGAAAGGGCCCAAGAAATCACAGTAAGTCAAGAAAATTCAGATCCAAGTTCAGATTGGGGATAGTGTGCTAGAATGTGGGAAGAAAGGGCACCTGGAGAAAGACTGCAAATCTCGGAAGGAAAAAGAAGGAGATGCATAGTAAGAGAACAATCATGAAGTGAATGTGATAGTTGATGTGTTTCAAGATGCTTTGATTCTTTCTTTAGAGAATATTATTGATGCCTTGGTGGTATATTCATGTGCCTCATTCCATGCCACACCTGATAGGAAACATTTTTGTGACTATGTTCAAGGAGATTTTGGACAAGTTCCTCTAGGTGACGATAAATCGTATAAAATTGTTGGAATGGGTAATGTTTCTATAAAAAAATCATAATGGAAACCAATGGCTATTGAAGGTGGTAAGGAATGTTCCAGATCTAAAGAAAAATCTAATTTCAACAGGGCATTTCAGTGGTGAAGGTTGTGTGACTACTTTTACAGATAAAACCTAGAAGGCTACTAAAGGATCCTTGATAATAGAAAAAGGAGAAAATGTTGGTACATTGTATTTAAGCAATGGTATTTGTAATTATGTTAATGATGTAACATCCATAAGATCATATACAACATTGTGGCATCATAGGCTTGGACATATGAGTGAGAAGGTGATGTAGATTCTTCATTCAAAAAATTTGTTGTGAGGTTTTAAGCATGTTGATTTGGATTTATGTGAAACTTGTTTTTATGGAAAACAAAAGAGAGTCATATTTCTCAGAGTTGAGAAGGAAACGAAGAGTGAAAAATTAGAGCTTGTGCATACATATGTATGGGTACCTGCTGAGGTATGATCTCTCGGTGGCTCTCACTATTATGTTACTTTTATTGATGATGAAACTAGAAAAAACTAGATTTATTATATATAGAATAAACAGGATGTATTTGATACTTTCAAGAAATGGAAAGATTTGGTTGAGAATCAAACAAGAAAAAAGTTGAAGTGTCTCGAGCTAGAGAATGGAGGTGAATACTGCAGCAAAGAGTTTTATAAGTATTTTTCAGAGCATGGAATTCATAGAGAGAAGACAATTCTAGGAACACCATAGGAAAATGGTGTGTTAGAAAGGATGAACAGGACCATCATGGAGCGTGGTAGGTGCATGAGATTGCATGCAGGATTACCTTTACAATTTTGGTGGATGATGTAGATACCATTGTTTATCTAATAAATAGAGGGCCTTCAAGTTCTTTGGATGGTGGTATTCCAAAGGAGGCATGGACAAGTAAAAAGGTAAACTACTCATTTTTAAAGACTTTCAGTTGTGAATCCTTTGTCCACATTAATATGGAAAATAAACCAAATCTTAATGCAAAATCGAAGAAATGTAACTTTATTAGATATTGTGTTAATTATTTTGGTTATCTCTTATATGATTATGAAAAGAACACAATAATTAGGAGCAGAGATGTCATATTTAATGAAAAGGTCTTATATAAGGATCAGATACAGGAAAAGAAACAGGAAAAAGAAAACAAAGAATACAAAATTCTTGATGAGATCACAGCAAAAAGTAAATTCAAAGTTGCATGTAAATCATGATGATTAATAACAAAAACAACAAAAACAAGAATAGCAACAACAATAACAACACACACCTTAAACACCTGAAAGTGGCGTTAGAAGCCATGACAAGTAGACCCCCTGAGCGATACTCCCCTTTATTATATTATGTATTGTTGACTGATTCTAGTGAACTAAAATATTATGAAGAAGCAATGCAGGTAGAAACTAGGAAGAAGTAGGAGCTAGCCATGAAAGAAGAGATAGACTCCTTAGTACATAACCAAACTTCAGACTGAGTCAGGTTGCTTGCAGGTAAAATGACATGGGTTTACAGGTTGAAGGAAGAAGATGGAGGTAGAAAGAGGTACAAGGCTAGACTTGTTTTGAAGGGGTTAGCATAGAAGAAAGGTATAGCCTTTGATGAAATATTTTCTCCTATTGTTAAAATGACTTCAATTAGAACAATCTTAAGTCTAGTGGCAGTAGAAGATTTGCATCTTGAGAAGTTAGATGTAAAGACAACCTTTCTCTATGGGGATTTGGAGGAAGATATGTATATGCAGTGACAAAAAGGGTATGAGGTCAAAGGGAAGGAGAAATTAGTGTGGAGGTTGAGGAAGAGCTTGTATGGCCTAAAATAGGCTCCAAGATAGCGATATCTATAATTTGACAGGTTTAGGTCTGAACAAGGTTATACTAGATGTCACTCTGACCATTGTGTTTATATTAAAACCAAAAATTATGGAAGATATATTATACTGTTATTGTATATAGATGACATGCTTATTGCAGGGTATAACATGCAGGAAATAAATGTTGTCAAAGGAAAATTGGCAAATTCATTTGCAATGAAGGATTTGGGTGCCGCAAACCAAATCCTTGGTATGAGAATAACTAGAGACAAAAACAATCACAAATTAACATTGTCTCAAAGCGAGTACAAACAAAAGGTGTTAGAAATATTTAATATGCAAAATGAAAAACGAGTTAGTAAACTTTTGGATAACCATTTCAAACTAAGTAAGGAGATGTGTCCCAAGATCCAGGAAGAGATGGATTATATGTCTAAAGTTCCATAAGCATTAACAATTGGAAGCTTAATTTATGCAATGGTCCGCTCAAGGCCTGACATTGCACATGGAGTGGGAGTTGTAATTAAGTATATGAACAATCTAGGTAAATAACATTAAATGGCAGTGAAATTGATTCTTAGTTATTTGAGAGGTACCACAAATAAAACATTATGCTTTGGTGGTTCAAACACTGCGATACAAGGATATGTTGATGGAGATATGGTAGGTGATACAAATATTAGGAGGAGCACTACAATGCATGTGTTTACTATAGGTGGAACAACTTTCAGTTGGGTTTCAAAAATGCGAAGTGTTGTTTCACTTTCAAAAACAGAAGTAGAGTATGTTGTTGTTATAGAGGCTAATAAAGAAATGATTTGGTTGCAAAGATTTACAAATAAATTAGGTAAGAAGTAGGAAATGGGAAGGTTATATAGTGACAAACAGAGTTCCATTGATCTTACAAATAACTTAGGATTTCATTTCCAAGGCAAAAAGTATACAGCTCAAGTACTATTTCATATGGTTAGTATTGGAAGATAGGGAGTTGAAACTAGAAAAGATACACACTAACTAGAATCTTGCACATATGTTAACAAAATTTGTAACCAGGGAGAAACTGAGATTCTTCTTAGTTTCAATTGGTATTTAAGTATGATGATGAAGATTAGAAACAAACAGGTCCAAAGTGAAAGCATTGTCCAAAAAATGAAGAAATGGCAACATTGCTATAATCAGTCTCCAAGTGGGATATTGTTGGGTGTGGAGGTCGATTATCTTTTTGAATCAAAGGTTTTGTTTTAGCTGTGTCTGGATCCCATTTCCTAGCAAGGAGGCAACACCACCCATATGATCATCTTCAAGAGGTTCAGGGGGTGGGTGGTGTCAATGTTATGACCCCCCCGAGCAAGGGTTCAGGGGAAGCGCCCTCAAAGAAAAAAATATATGAAAAATTGCATTGTAAAATATTGTAATTTTGTAGTCAATCTAGGTCATTCATTAAGCGAATGATCTAATGGTAGAAAATATGTTAATTTAGGATTTTGTTCCCTAGAAGACAATCCTTGGTTTATATGAGGGAATTGTATTGCAACTTTGTGTGAGTATTCTCAATGAGAAAGAGAGAGGAGACTATGTGAGAGCGAAGAGGAAATTACAATGGATTTTTTATAGGTTGTATTTCTTCATTTTGCTAGATAATATATAAGGAAGGACTGGTTGTTTCTCCATGGACGTAGCCCAAATTGGGAGAACCATGTATATTTTTGTCTCTCTTGTTTAATGCATTTTTAATGGTTGTATTTCTGCAATATTTTATGTGTTCCATTGCTCCGTAATATATAATTTTCTAACAGTCACCTCTTTCTTCAAATTAGGGAAATAATATAACTTATTAATGGTTGTAAAAGTATTCTGGTATCCTTTATGGCTTGAATATGGCCTGACATGAAACTCTCTCAAAATGAGCTTCTTTAATTCAATACTCCTAGGCAAATAGATCTTGCTCTTGAATCTATCCAAACCATCTTTTGTGAGGTTATGCTAATCTTCCTTATCACCCTCTCCTTGTTACTACAATATCTACATCAGCCACTAGTACCTCTCATTATGCTACCCTATATGTGGGATCCCCTCCATCAGATTTGTCCCATAAGAGTTCACAACTGAAAGATGATTCAGATGTACTTTCCTATTAAGTGCATCAACAACCTGGTTCTCCTTTCTTTTGATGTACTTGATTTCAAAATCAAACTTACTAAAGGTAGCCAACCATCTAGCTTGCCTTGCATTCAAATTGTGTTGGTCAAAAAAGTTTGTCAATCCACTATGGTCACTCATCAAAATGAAATTCCTTCCAAGGAGATAATGTCTCCACATCTTCAATGCATGAATGGTAGTTTCCAACTCAATATTGTGAGTCACATAATTCTTCTCATTCTCATTCAACCTTCGTGACTCATCAACACTTCACCAACTCCTTATTTATAGACATTTGTACAAATCACAAAGTCCTTATAAGGATCTACAATCCTAAAAAATGGAGCACTGGTAACTAATTTCTTCAACTGATCAAAGTTGGTTTTACACTCATCAGTCCATTCAAACTTATTTCCTTTCCTCGATAAAGATGTGATAGATAACCAATATTAGAGAAGTTCCTAACAAACCTCTTATAATAACTTGTTAGTCCCATAAATGATATGACCTCATTCACATTCTTTGGAGCTAAAGACTCCATGATATCCTTAATCTTCTCTAGATCCATTGCTATCCCCTTCTTAGAAACAATATGTCCCAATTAATGAATTTGAGACTAAAACAAGCTACACTTCATGAGCTTGGCATACAACTTATGCTTTCTAAACAACCTTAATACTACTGTCATATGCTATGCATGCTCTTTTGCATTCGTTGAATAGATGAATATGTCATTAACAAAAAATATCACAAAATTATCTAGGTAAGGGCGTAAAACATTGCTCATGATACAAATGAAGTTGGTTGTAGCATTGGTAAGACCGAAAGGAACCACCAAAAACTCATAGTTCCCATACCTTGTACGAAATGCAATCTTATAGATGTCTTCATATTTGATGCACACCTGATGATATCCTAATCTTAGATCGATCTTTGAAAATACTACAAATCCATTTAGCTCATCAAACAAATCATAAATATGAGGAAATGGATGCCTATTCTTGATGGTTACCTTGTTCAGATGCTTATAATTAGCACACAATATGAGAGTAACATCATTCTTCTTTACAAACAATAATGTTTCTCCCTAGGGAGATACACATGGCATTATGTATCCCTTATCAAGCACCTCCTTAAGTTGCAACTTAAATTTGACCAACTTAAGAGTTCTCATCCTATATGGTGCCTTATATGTTGGTGCTACCCTAGCATCAAGGCAATAGAATAATTCACCTCCCTATTTGGAGGCAACTCTAGAATCTCTGTAGGAAATTCATCTTGAAATTGTTGTAATATAGGATACCTCCTCAAGACTTCACCATCCTCATCATCCAACCCTTTATCACTGGAGATATGTATTGGAAAAAATAACATCCTTTTCTGTGGATACACTTAGCTTGCATGGTTGTAATCCTCCTCACCGATGTAGGCTTCTTCTTTCCATGAAATACTCTCTTTTCTCAAACCTCATCCAGGAATTCAATATCCTCCTCATAGAAATCTTCCTTGGTTTTGCGAATAAACAACTAGTCCTTGCATAATAGCATGCTATATTCACC
Organism: Pinus taeda; assembly: GCA_000404065.3. Classification (NCBI taxonomy): domain Eukaryota; kingdom Viridiplantae; phylum Streptophyta; class Pinopsida; order Pinales; family Pinaceae; genus Pinus; species Pinus taeda. The sequence goes on from APFE031198451.1 coordinate 109,104, forward strand.
CAAAGGAAACAAATTCAATTTTTTTTTTTTTTTTTTTTTTTTTTTTTTAATTTTATTGTAGTCATGACATTAATCTCAAATGCACAAGACTTCTCCCAATGGTGAACTCTTCGCTAGGTCTCTGTAAGAAACTACACTAACCAAGATTTTTCATGCACTTCCTCGTCCATACAAAATTGATCCATTAGTTTAGGACTAATATAGCTATAGTTTGATCCTGGATCAATCAAAATAAAATTAAATTTATCACAAAGCCTACCTTCCATCTCAATGATGGAATATGCATGGTAGCTTTCCTACAATTATAAATTGTTTCATAGATCTAGGGAATGTTCCGAGCTACAATCCCAATTGTCTACACCTTCTAGGCACTATATATCTGAGGCCTGACACCTTGATACAATGGAAAATCCTTCTTGTGATGATCTCTACCACAAGTCTGTTTCGGGTGAAAGCACCCTAGGGCTTTAGGTCAGAACGCAAACAGAGCAGAAGCAAACTACAACAAGAAATACTCAAACAGCATAGGCAAGATGCTTATATTATCAAACTACGTAAGAGTGACCATACCTAGATTTCCTTCGTTCGAGTAGGTCTCGCAGGGTTCAGACCGTCTGCAACTCCTGATATTCTTCAAACTTGAAAATCATTCAATTCGAACATACATAGCAGTATATAAGTAAAGCATATTCACGAAATTGACTTTATATCATATAAACAAATGATTTATCGTACATCAAAACGACATTCACATATGAATTAAAACATAATTTGGTGCATAGACATAGTTAATTTTGGAAACAAAATTTCTTTTATTGCAGTAAGCTATAAATAACATGGAGAGAATTCACCTGAGTCTTTCTCTGGCTCCAAGCGAAACCATCCTCCGGATTCATCCTATCCCAATCTTCAATAATCTTCTTCCATCACCAACACCATGATATCTCAAGCAAAAGGAAGGATATATATAATCAAGGAAACAAGGGTTTCCTGAAGCTTGGGGAAGTGCATGAGGCATAGGGATTCATCAGACTCAGTCAGGGAAAATCTCAGTATAATAACTCTATCTCTTCTCCCTCTTAAGGCCTTCCCATAGAGGTCTATTTATACCTCTCCCAATTAGCTTTTTGGTTGGGAAACAGTTCGGAAATTGTTGGGCCATGGGAAATAGGAGGTAATCAATAGGTAAAACCCGTGAACTCTGCCCAAAATTAAGGAAATTTAAATTTTTAAGTGTTTTAATACATATACACGGGTTGGGTATTGACTGACCCATGTGTACACACTTTTAGCTCAGGGAAAAGTAGCGTACAGGGAATAAAACACTATTTTTGTATATTTGGACCAAGTCTGGAAGGAGGGGTTGCCATAGGCCATAAAAAATGCATCACATATACCAAGAGTGGTAAATGGTGCTATAACACAGTCCAACACTTCAGTGGTTTTCTGCCACTGCCTTTATTATGATTCTCCACAGGCTAAGACCCAAAATCCTTTCTCAGCTACATTGAACTTCTTATGAGGAGCCATATTTTCCTTCCCGCTAGCATCCTCATATCTTTCTCGCTTCTTGAGCCATTTTCCTTTAGTCTTCTCACTACCCCTCCAATCATGATTGAACTTAGGATTGTGCTTTGGCTGTTCATAGTAATGCTTCAATGTACTGATGGCTTCCTCCAATGATTGTGTCTCACCAAACTCAATTCGGTCTTTGAATGATAATGGAAATCCACCGATGAACCTTTAGATATTTTCTTTACCATCCTTAAGATATGGCACATATCTTAGTATTTCTAGAAATATGGTTGTATATTCTTCATCTAACATGGAGCGCATCTTGAGCTCATAGAATTCCTTAGCCTTTCAATCATAATACCTCTCTGAGAAGTACTTCTTCCTAAAGAGTATTTCAAACTCTTCCTAAGTCATCTTCTCTTCCTTGATGCCTCTGACATGCTAGACATCTTCCCATGACATATCTCCTTTTCATTTAGCTTTTTCAAGCCTTTCCTTGGGCTTCAATCAATCGCTGATTATCGAATTTACAACTTCTAATATTTTCCTTCAGAATTCTTAATGTGTCTGTTAGATCAAGAGAGTCTCCCTCTCTCTACCACTCAATTAATTTCTCCCATTCCACTGATTCTAGAGAGTCATATGAATTGTACTCAACAAATATTCTCTTGATCTCTTGGCCTTGTATTTTCCTGCAACATACCACTTTTAGATAAACCAAATAAAAGGCATAATCAAAAGAATTACCTTAATTTATTTTTGGTGAGGCTATTGCATCTGCATATGTCAATATAGATTAACACGATACATAATAATATCAAGAACATATAATTTCATGTATGAATAAAGATAATGACACCAAAACTGTAACAACATCATGTAGATGGATATAATAATAATAAGAATAAAATAACTGATTGGCATGCATGATACATATATAGATATGCATAACAATTTTCATTTACCTTGAGGTCCAGTGTTGTGAACCTGATCTGATACCAATATGTAACACTCCACCCCACATTTACCCACTTTTACATGCTTACCAGGGTAAACATGAGTTGAGAGTTACAATGAATTCCCAAATTCCAAGATACAGTTACGAAAATTGGGTCCACTTGTCTAGAATTAATTGCGAAAGAAAAGAGAGACATAATCACACTATTATCAACCTAACTTTCCCTAGTGATCATTTTCCCTAATCTTAGACCACTCCTTGAACTAGATTACTTCTCATCCTCACAAATATAGGCTTGTTAGTGTGATCAGAGGCCTCCAAGCACATGGATAACCCATCGTCAGTGTGGCTATGGCTGAGTTGTCCTAGTTCTGACGGTCTGACCACACAACTTGTTCCATAAATATAGGGCCAACATCCAAGCCAACTGGACAAACTTTTATAGAAAGTTTTCAACAATATGTATAATTATTCATACTTTGTTCTTAGGCTTTGTTATGGTTCATGCCTTCCTTGCACATATTGTTCATTTATACAAACACTTTATGACTATGGTACCTGTAGGTAACGTATGCACATTTTTTTCACTGTTTTCATTTATTTCATCAGATGTTCATCAAGAAGGTTAGATTCCCTCTCATACTAGATACAATAAAATACATATTAACTCTTGCATCCATATAAATTATCCAATATCTTGTCAAAAAATGAAACATATCAATAACAAGAGCACTTCATATAACACGAAATACACTAACCATGTAACATACACTTAACCAACAATGGATCTGTGACAAACTAGTCACATGGTCAACATATTAAACAAAAATTTGTGCTCATTTATCTACATTAAATAATAACATGTATTAATAAATGCATAGTGCCAACCAAGTCAGGGACTTCCATGTTCCACCCGACTATAGATTAGGTTGAACCAATCCTTTCTTCTAGCCCAAACACCCCCATGCCATTTTTCAAGCATGAATTTGGGGCTACATGGGATAAAACAAAACATAAACATATAGGTAATCTAGATGAAAACAGCCTCCACCCTCAAGCCACAATGATTTCACCTAAGGAAAGGTCCATAAATCACCAAAACCAATACAAGATTTGATACCTCAGAATTTCTTCACCATACCTAGGGGATTTTTCCTATCACCACACACTTGTTAAGGGCTCACTCGGTGGAAACCATGTTCACCCTCAACCTTAGGATTTTCTTGAGACCACATCAAATATTATCCAGAATATTTTGGCATCCAAAGCTCAAGCAAACATGGAACCCACCATATCATGGCTATCCAAGAAATGACATAAGGCAAAGTTGTATATGACTGCTAATATAGGAAAATATACATGCCATGAAACAAAACTGACCAGAAAATCAATGTATGAACCATGCATTCAAATCCCAACAAGATAATCAAACATGCACATTATTACCTACAAAAATCCTCCTATTGGCTACTCTTTTCTACCCTTGTTAGTTGTTGTTCAAACCTTATTCTTGGAGGCCACTTGAGTTCCTCTTATGTTTCTTTATTTTCTTTCTTGTGGCACCAATGTTGTTGTGTTCTCTCTCTTTTTCCTCTCTTTCCCCCGAAACAATGCTAGAATTTTCTCTCTCCAATTTCTTTTTATTTTTCTTCATTTTTCCTTGCATGCATATTATTTTCCTATTATTATCCTTTGCTTGTCTCTTCCTCTTCCCCACCAGCTGAAGTGGGCTTTCTTTCATTATTCCTTTATTTCTTTTTCATTTTTACTGCATGTCCTTGTTGTCCTATAATCTTTAATTTTCCATTTATTTCCTTTTGCCTCTTGCCAATGCAAACTTACATTACCAATAAATAATTAACCACAAGTGTATCACAATGTAATGTTTTTCCCCTCATTCAACTTGAAATATGTTACCGATGACCTTGGTTTGTTTTTTATTTTATTTTATAATGTCCATACATTATTTATTTACATGGAAATTTAACCTGGGGATGTTACAAAAGTTCTATATGGATTCAAGATATTTTGTGGGCCCAACGTTTTAGCATGAAAAATGTATAAGGCATAATGACCACTTATGGTAAGTTAGAGAGGTACATTTTGTAAAATTTAAATGATTAATTACACAAATTTGCATTGCTTGACTTGACCTCTAATTATAATTCACTTACATCAATCACCATCACCCTCACCTAATGACATAATCACCTCATCTAAGAATCACCCCCTTCAATAATTGGGAATATCTAGCCACCAAACCATTTTATTTTTTTTATAGTCATAGTTTGTTTAAAATTTGAGATGAAGGAAAAATGGGGGGTTCATTGAACCAAAATAACCTACAAAGACATTGTTACTCGAAACATATGATCATATATAAGGTATCTTTTAGTAGGAAGGTTTGATAGAAAATGTACATAGGTTACAAAGGAATGATGATGAGGTGGCCATTGAGTTTTCCATGAATTTAAGAGAGGATAGGTTTGTAGTGGTAGGAATAGTGGTGCAAGTGATAAAGAATGTTGTGGCTGAAGTAACAAGACTTTCTTAGAGGAAAGAGCACCGATATTGTCACTAGAAGCCAAAACCTATAATTATGGAATACTCTCACGAGCCAATGTAATGACCTCTCTTAACGTTTTCTTAGTTGAACAAGGTATTACTTGTTATTTAACCTAATCCCCAAGGTTTGTTATGAAGATGGGATCAGCAAAAACCTTAGTTTTGTGAGTATATGGAACTTAACAACTAATATCATCTTGATGTTCAGATTCTTGAGAGATTTCCCAAAATACCACTTCGACATCGATTGGAGCCTTGGATCAAAAGTTTCACTCATTTAAATCTCTAACCTCTTAATAGAGACCATGTCAATAGAATGGCCACATGGCAAACATGTGTCCTCTAAGTAGCTCTGACAAAGCATCTTGGTGGGTCTCATTGATTAGGTCCACATCTTGCCACTACAGATTATCACCACCCATGATGTTCAACATGAAATAAGGAAAAGGAGGTGGTGGGAAGAAGGTGGTCGTAAGTTTACATGATGGAACCATGGCTCAAGTTGTGATGAGTTGTAGTATTACAACAATATTTTTGCAACTCCTAGGTTTACCAAATTTAATTTATCAATTTGAGATTCATACAAACTTAAGAGGTGACAGTGTTGTATGCATAGTAAGAATAATTCTACCTAATATTCTATGAGGTAGCGCATAAAACAATAGTGTATGGAGACAATTTTGAAAGCTTAAATAATGTTTTTTACTGCATCTCACTTTGCAAGGAAGGAAAATATTGCTTGTCCTATTTCATAATAGAAAGCTTTGTTCTACTTTCAAGGAAAGAAGTACTTGGAAATGGAACCTTAATCTATTGTAGAAAATGAATGATAGGAAAATAAATATATTCTAGATACATGAATTAAATACCATCAAATCAATCTTAAACTAATGTATTCAACATAAAACCTATTCTAATTACAAAATCTAACAAAGGTTTCAAGGAATATCAATGTAAACTACTCCTATGCTATTGAATTCATGCTCAAAAGAACTAACCCTAATTGTATAGATAAATTGGAGTGATGGAAAGAATAGTTCTAAGAGGTCTCTAATATTCCTCAAGTTTGTTCCCAAGGCCTATAAGATGTTGTGAAGGGTTAAGAAGAAACAATTAGGCTTAAGGAGCAATTCTGGTCAAGTTCTGATGGATTCTAAATGGTTCTATAGGATGTTACATGATTCTAACAGGATGATATAGGATGCCTTATATTGCTATAAGATTTAATCCGAGAGCATTCCAGGGGCTCAAAAAGTAATATGAAGATGATAAAATATGGTATAATGTTGGAGAAGGGTATGTGAGACCTTACCAAGCCTAGTACCCCTTAGGATCCCGTCTTGCACAAGGGGAGAATGTAAACAATAACATGTAACAAATATGTAATGAATTTATTATGTGCAGACCGCTTGAAGAAATGGATGAGAATGAAAGGAGGGTGCTAATGATGGTTCTTTTCCCTGCAATCTAGTAGGTACCACATGCACACAAGAAATTTATACAAATAGAAAAGTGTCAAGATCTAAATAATGTTGAAAATACTAACTACAAAAATTAAATTGTAAAGAAAAGGATGAGTTGAATTTTAATCAAGATCTAACTATTTCATCAAGTAAAAAACTATATTTTTGTTCTTTCCATTATAATACCTACAACCATACTTTCCAAGAATAATGATTGATAAATTTGCAGAGGAAAACTCTTTACATAAAAAGATCTTGCAAAAAGGAAACACTACTAAACTAAGTGCATGAAAGAAAATGCATGTTAGAAATGTACAAGGGGAAGAGATTGTAGTGCTTGGGTTGGGCCCTATCCCAAGGGAACCCAGCCCTCTTGAAACACACTTAGACTAAAGACAATTTTTTTTTCATTAATCTCAAAAAGTGTTCAAGTACATGACATGGGGATTGAAATGAAAAGTAACAAGCTCTATGTCTAGTAGTCACTACGCTCCTCTAAAAAGTTGAATCCTACTGAGCTCTTGGAATCCTTTATTTATACAAAATGAGTGAGGAGGAAACCTTCTTGGAAGGAGGTATTCTTCCCTCCAAAATCCCTATAAAAGTGGATCTACTTTCCTGAGATCCTCGCAACAATTGAGTGTATTAACTACCTAATAATCATCGAATGATCTGAAAATGTAACTACTTGTATTTTCTATTCAAGGTATTCATTTCCATTAAACTATATGTGCAAATTGTTACTCATGTCTTGCAATTGAAACAAAGTGTTTTTGATAACTTTCTAAGTCTTATGTGTGAAGGGGTATTATTTCAATTTACTGTTTAGCATATCAAATATGAAAAACACAGCAAGATAAAGTCACATAATATAACACATCAGCTGATAAGGCAGTTCACCCCTCCTGGGCTACATCCCCGGGTTCAAGGCCCACAAATGAGCATGTCCTTGCTCTTATTAGATGCTCAAATTGGTTATACAGTGAAAATAAAGCCTAAACAGGCAAAATAAGCCGTGGAAATGAATTCAGAACACATATAATAGTAAGGAATGGCTTTTGTTTCACCTCCAATGGTTAACCATAGCCCAATACAGCTCCAACACTCCCTAGGCCCTGATGGCTCTCCAAGCTTCTCTTGTGAAAAAGTACCTAAAGATGAGCTCTATTGGCTCTAAAACCTATACAATTTGCTCTTGAATGCTCAGAATTCCCAAAATCAAAAAACAAAATTGCTCAAAAAGGTTCTCCCTAGTGAAATGTATGACCAACTGAAGTTTTGTCCAATCTGCTCTAAAGAAACTCCACAAAACTTGGAGTAACTACAGTTAGCTCCTCTAATTTTGGAAATTGGCGCTAAATGCCGGGCTGACCATAACTGTCGGTCTAAACCACGCGCATGTGACCGTGATTTGTGGGCGGTTAATGTGTTAAGGCTAGCAGGTTGGCAGTTAATCACGACGCAAATGGTGGCATGTGAACTCGTCTCTTGGGACAACTCGTAGTCTATCCCCCCAAACCATAACATGTAACATAATAAGTATAAACCACAAGCTGATATGGTTAAGAACTGCTGTGAGGGCGGGCTGGTCAGGCCTGTGGGCTAGTAGCATGGAGACCCGCGATCGAATCCTGTGGAGACACAAAAATTTTGCACCATAAACCTGTAGTCTTGGGGCCACATGGCGGCCTCTGGGCAGGCCACGTGGTGTCCATTCATTAGCAATCAAGGAATATTCCCAAAATATTCTAAGAAATATTCCCAAAATATTCTAAGGAATATTCCTAGAATATTCTTTTTAAAATATTTTTTTATTCAAAATCAACCCAAGTCAAACTGGACTTTTGCATGAAATTATGAATTTTCAAACTTGAATAACTTTCACATACAGTGTCAGATTTGAGTTCCGTTCATGGCTACAAGATCATATCGACGAGGCCTATCATGTCATTCTAGTTTCAACCAATTCTAAGCAATTCAAAATGTAAGCATTTTTTCCACTTAGAACATGATCACCTGATCTCACCTCCCAAATGGGAAGATTTTGGACCCCAAAAGCCTTCAATTACCTGTTAAGAAGGTGAGGGTACAACTCCCTCACCTCTTCCACCTCCATCCACTTTGCCTTACTTAGTTTTCTACCTTTAAGACCAACCCGAACATAATCAACATTTCCCCTCCTCGAAGTGCATGTTCCTTTGTTAAGGATAGCATCCTCTTTCAGCTCATCCAAAAATTCTGGTGAAAAATCATCTATGGATGGCAACTGAATGTCACTTTCATGATTAGCAATTAAAATAGGTTCATACAAACGTAAATTTTCCACATTCACAATGGAATACATTTGCATATATGAAGGCAAATCTAGTTGAAAAGCATTATTTCCAACTTGTTTAAGGATCTTGAATGGACCATAACAAATAGGCTTCAAATTTTAACCTTATCCTTGCATTCTTTGCTTACTAATATACAACCATACCTCATCTCCTTCTTGAAACTTATGATCAACTCTATGTTTTATCATGTCTCTCCTTGTACTTTCCTTGACTTTTTTCAAGCTGTTCTTGAACTTGCTGATGTATGAGCTGAATTATTTCAATGAACATGTGAGCTTTGTGAATGTCACTATGCCCATCAATGGCAACATCCTTCTCAAGAATGAAATCTAAAAGGTGACTTAGGCAAATACCCAAAACAAGCTTCAAAATGTGAAGTATTTGTAGAAGAGTGCTTGGCCCAGTTGTAGGCATGCTGAATGTAATACAAGTGCTCATCCCAAAGCTTGGGATGCTTGTTGCAATAACCTCTCAAAATATTTACAATGGTTTTGTTCACTACTCTATTTGGCCATCTGTTTGCAGATGGAAAGTAGTACTCTGCTTCAACTTGGTGTTCATCATCTTCCATAGATTGGACCAAAAATTCCCAACAAATCTGGAATCCCTGTCACTAACAATAGAAGTAGGAAAGCCATAATGAACCCATACATGTTGAAAATATAAATCAGCAGTTTGTTCAGTAGTTATAGTTTTCTTACATGGCATAAGAATACACATTTTGCTGAATCTATCAACTACTACATAAAGATAATCATGCTGCTTTCTAGATAATGGTAGACCTCCTACAAAGTCCATAGAAACACTTTCCCATGGTCTAGAAGGTATCAGCATTGGCATATATAATCCAAGCTTCCTATTGTTAGGCTTTCTTGTAGCACATAATGAACAACCTCTAATGAAACATGAAACACTATCTACCATGCGAGGCCAATAACAATACCTCTGTAAATGTGCCACAGTTTTGCTTACCCCAAAATGTCCAGCAATAAGAGAAGAGTGAGCTACTCTCATGATACTTAGTCTCTCTCCCTGTGGTATACATAACTTATCCATATGAAACAAAAAATTATTATGCAAATGATAATCATTCTCCTCAACATGATTCCCTTCAGTCAAGTTAGAATACACATGCTTAAAATCAACATATGATGCATATTGTTCTATGTAGCTCTCATGTACAATAGAAACATTCTTAAGTAAAGTAGTAGCACTAATAATAGGCCTTGAAAGCATATCAAAAAATTTATTGAAAATACCTTTCTTGTATCTTATTACCAAGTGAAATTGTTGTAGGAAGCCCATCCATTTGAAATGTCGTGATTGCTGCAATTTACTTTGCGACTACAACTACTGTAAAGGCTGATGGTTGGTATGAAAAACTGTTTCTTTGCCCATCAAATAGTGTTTCCACTTTTTGATGCTTTGTACCAACATATACAACTCCTTATCATATGTAGGATAATTCACAACAGCACCATTAAATGTCTCAAAATGAAATGCGATAGTCTTACCATGCTGTAAGAGAACTGCACCCATGGCATAATCACTAACATCAATTTGAATCTCGAATGGCTGTCTCAAGTTCGGTAATGCAAGAACTGGAGCTGAACTTATCTTTTCTTTCAAAGACTCGAAATCTTTATGTTTCTTGCGTCCACATTAGAAAGCATGCTTCACACTTGTCACTACATGCATAGGAGCTGTTATGGCAGAGAAGTTAGAAATAAACTTCCTCCAATACTAAGCTGCACCCAAAACACTTACCTCTGTAATGGATTTGGGAGTAGGCCAATTTACAATAGCTTCTACCTTAGAAGGATCAATTCTCAAAGCACCTCCTCCTACTATGTGTCCCAAATAAACCAAAGAAGTCTTTCCAAATTCACACTTTGACATTTTAAGAAATAACTGATTTTTCTTCAAAATATCAAGTACTTTCTTAACATGCATGACATGCTCTTCTCTAGTCTTGCTAAAACTTAAGATGTCATCTAAGTAGACAATAACGAAATCATCAAGAAAAGGACGTAAGACATCATCCATTACCTGCATGAAAGTTGCAAGTGCATTGCATAAACCAAACGGCATAGCAAGCCACTCATAGAGTCCTTGTTTGGTTTTAAAATCTATCTTCCAAATGTCACTTTCTTCAATTATAACTTGATGATAACCACTACGTAAGTCTAACTTAGTGAAACATTTAGCATCTTTCATCTGATCTAACAAATTATCTATCCTTGGGAGTGGGTAACGATTCTTTACCGTTATTTTGTTCAATGCCCTGAAATCCACACACATGCACCAAGTTCCATCTTTCTTTGGAATCAACACTATCGGTGACCCACATGGCGAAGTGCTTGGTATTATGAAACCTTTGTTCAAAAAGTCTTTAATTTTCTTCTTTATTTCAGAATTCTCCATTATAGACATGTGGTACATGCCTCTGTTAGGAACATGACAATCTAGATGTAAATGGATTTCATGTTGAATCTCCCTTTTAGGAGGCAAACCTATTGGTTCCTGAAACATCTCATGATGTGCATCAACTACATCATATAAATCTGAATGATTCACATAAACCTTAAGCTTGATCATAAATAGTACAAAACTCATACTTGAATTAACTAGCCTTTTTACCTGTCCCACATTTACCATCGCTATATTTTCCTTCTTGCGATGTGCCCTAACAATGTACTCCTTTCCATCTTTGAAAAGATGATATTTATTTTCATGGCGATGGAGGATCAATTTCCTGTCAAGTAAGTAAGGACTTCCCAAAACAATTCTTGATATTTATAAGAAGAATTTCGGCGTAAATCACATAGAGAAAGACCTTTGCCGACGCGTTTCGAACCAACTAGTGTGGTTCATCGTTAGGACAAGCTTGTCCTGACGATGAAGCACACTAGTTGGTTTGAAACGCGTCGGCAAAGGTCTTTCTCTATGTGATTTATGCCGAAATTCTTCTTACAACTATGATGGATCACAGAAGCCTCAATTATACAATTCTTGATATATCAAGCGGTACTACATGAAGTTCAATTGTCTATAAAGTGTGCAGTAATTGCAAAGCGCAATATGCACTTTCTTGAGACTTGTAAGTTTGCATCCTTGCATATCCACCCAAGTGGATAAGGCTTTGGATGTGGAATGGTCTCATGTTTAAGATGTTTGACCAAGTCTTCTGATATGAGATTTTCTTGTGACCCACTGTCAAACAGTGTGTCAATTTTTGTATGTTTTGAGACTACCCTCACATGGAACAATTCCATTCTTTCTGCCTCATTAGGAGCTTGTACATGATAGTTTGAAGTACAAGTACTTGCTTTAGTTTCAATTTCCTTTCCCTTCATACTCTTTAAACCCATGGCTGCAATTTTGGTTTCATCCCCTGAATCATCACCTAAATCTTGAGGCGTAGTTGTAGTTTTCTTCTTTCCTTTGTTTTTGTTAAACTGATTTCTTTTTTCAGGATAAAGTTTCCAACAATTTTTCTCTTCATGGCATTATTTTGAACAATGTTTACATATCACTTTCTCACCCTCCTTTTTGACAGATGCATTCTTTTTTCCTTTTCCCTTAAAGGTTTTCTCTTTGTTTTTCACCTTAAAAGGCTTGTTTCTACCCTCATCAAAAGTGTTTTTCCCTCTAGTCTCTAAATGCATAGCTTGTACACAAACTTCGTCTAGACTAGTAGGATTGTACATAAGGATAGTATGTTTAAGGTAGCTATACAAACCACCTATATATTTCAGCAAAGCATCTTGACTTTGTAAGTATACCACTAATAAGAGTGCTCTTCTCCTAAACTCTTCGGTGTAGTCTTGAACATTTTGTCCCTTTAGTTGTCTAAAGTTTTGCCAGATCATTATAGGATTTTGTAAATGAGCAAGAGGATAAAATTGCTTCTTAATTGTGGAAATAAATTCAGCCCATGTTAAATTAATCTTACCATGTTTCTTAATTTCATCCTTGGTCTTGGCTTCCCACGATACCAATGCTTCTCCATCCATTCTTAACGAGCCTAATTCAATCTTGGTATCGTCATCCTGTAACTTTTGTATCCTTAAATAAACTTCCAATTGTCTTATCCAGTTGTCAAGTTTCTATGGATTGACTTCACCGTTAAACATGGGTAATTCAAATTTAACATCTAGCTTTAAAAATGGACTTTTTCCAGAAGATTTAAGCTTATGAGGCTGATTTACCAAGGTAGAGGATGACGATTTAGAGGAAGAGGACGATGTTGGAGATGGTGGATCACCATTTCCTCCATGTCCTTTCTTTGAATTATCATCACCTTTCTTTCCTCCTGAAGAGCCCTCTCCTTACTTTTGATGTTTATACCCTTCTTCAACCAACTTGTTATCACTTAGAACTAAAAGTTTGATGCATATAATTGCATGCCCTAGTTTTATGACAAAGGTCTATGTTAAAGTTGGTTTCATTTTTATTTGTCTCACTTAGGATTTGGAGTTTTAAAGGTTTTTAGCTTAAATCATACTCCGCTCCTATTGGTTTGCCTCCACTCATCATTATTCCATAGTCATGTCTTATCTTATCCGAGTCACCGTGTCTTTTAGTGATTTCGCAGCGTAATATCATTTGCCCATTTCGCAACGCAATCATGGTCTAGCATTTTCGCAGCACGTCCTGATTAGGTAGTTTCGCAGCGCATCATTAAAAAATATAACTAACAGCACTGCGAAATCATGGATTCGTGCATTTCGCAGCGAATCTTTCCCGAAATGTCAAGTCCGTAGGTGAGTCAGCATTTGTGTCTACTCATGTCAGTCTGCTTACCTCTTGTATCATGTCTGAACGTTCATTTGCCACTACTCCACCAATAGAATGTTGATATGCACAGAAATATCATTCCCAAGAGATTTTACTATGCATAGTCCTTAATGATGGTCGTGAGTGCTGCATGAGTGACCAGTTGTGTTTCAATTTGAATTTCAAGCGAGGCTGATTTCAAGCGAGCCTGATTACAAGCAAGGCTGAATAAAAAAAAAGAGGAGTTGAATCACCATCTCCACCGGAGCTGTTAGAATTTGGCTGTAAAGATCTCAAAGGAAAATGGAGAGAAAAGAGCACAGTTCCGGTAAATGTCAGAGGAATGAACCTGAAGGTCTAGACATAACGTTGAGGGATGAAGGTGTGAAGAAAGCGTTCAAAGATGCCGGGTCCTAGAAATTTTGCAAAAAGCTACAAGGAGGACATGCACAGGTAACTAAGGAATTTGCGCTAAATTTCACCGGTTTGAATTCAAAGGTAGCCATGTTAGAAATACATGCTTCTCCAGAAGTAATAGCTACTGTAACAGAGATCCCAAGAGGACGGGAAGAATGGTTAAAAAATTTTAAATTTGATATGAATCCTTGTAAGGAATTTTTAAAAGAGGCATAGGTAAATGAAGATTTAACAAAAGAAGTGCCCAGACATTATGTCAAGGAACATTATGCTCTTCTTCTCACCTGCATACATAAATATTTAACCTGTGAAGGAAGGTACAATAAGGTTTATTCTTACCATTTTAAACTGCTCTTGCATTTCACCGGGAAAGTCTCCATAGACATTCCTTTTTATTTATTTCGCAATTTGAGTAAGATGTGTGATAAGGTGCAGCTGAGGAAAGAGGACTGTGAAACCTCTTTATTTCATCATGGTTTGATTAAGTTGCTAGTTTTAGATGGCCTCCAAAAGATAGGCAGAGACTGGAATTCGTTTATTTTCATGGCTGGATTCCAAAGCAAGACTGGCCTTACTCCACAACCAGCCAGAGAATTCACCATAGTTGAGCTTCAAAAGGAAGTAAGAGCTAAAAAGCAAACCAAGTCACAGCTAAGAAAACCAGTGAAGCCACTAATCATTCAAGAACAACCTCAGCAATCAACAAAGGAAAAAACTCAGGGTAAGAAGACTGTACCTGAAACAGGAAAATCTGAAGCAGTCTCAAGGGTAAGGACAAGAAGCCAAATAAATAAGGAAAAAGGTAAAGCTATAGCTGTTGAAGAGAGCCCAGTCTCTAAGGCAAGTTTGAATGATTTATTACAGGCCATTGAATTAGAGCAGTCTAAACCAGTTCAAATTGATTTGACACAGTCACTGCAAGAAAGTGTTAAGAAAACCAAGGCCTCAAAAAGGCTTAAATTCGACGAGCCAGCTCAGGAATTTATTTTTAAACCTAGAAGACCTATGACAAGAAAATTCTAGCAAGCACAGGAAGCACTACCCAGAACAGAGGAAACAGGGGGAGGGACACAACCTCGGCAAAAGAGCAGCACAAACGAAATAGTCATCACATCTCAAGGAGATTATGTAGCAGCCATGAAGAGCCAAATAGAAGCAGCTGAAGATGAGATAAACCAACTAAGCAAAGCTGCTAGAGAACTGAAGGCACAGCTAGGCCAGTTACATACAAAATGAATTCTCTTTTCAGGAAAGGTTTTGTTCCAAATTTTTGTTAATTTTGCTTAGTCTTATTGTTTTGAAGACATGTAAATCCCTGCTATACATATGAAAAACCAAAGGGAGTTTTTGGCAATCATATTTTTGGGTGATAAAGTTTTCGGGTCAAAGGAAAGTTGTTTTAAATAAAACAGCAGTTTCGTAGCGCGCTACGAAACTACTGTAGGTGATGATTTTAACGCAGAGCAGCCATTTTGTATTATGAACGGGAATTTTGAAAGAGAGACACCTTAAGGGTACACAAGACATCAGATGGAGCTACAATAACCATTCAGACCAAAACAGGTGTCCATTTAAAAAGGTGAAATATTTTAACCCAAGTCTAAAATTTCTGTTATAAAGCACCTTTATCACCGTTCAAAAGGCATTTAATGAGTTGCATACAAGGAACTTTTGCCTGCCCACATGTCCGTCAATGCAGCCTACAACACATCAAAAACGTGACAGTGTTCCATATTTTGGGTTATTAAAGGCTTCAAACATGTTGTTATATATTCGAGCAAATTGAGGAAAACAGGGACCGAGAAGCAGGGGACATCTCCTACTACTATTGGGCAGTTAAAGATTCTGCGTTCAAGGTCAATATGGAGTATTAAATATCCAGCTTATCCAATTTGAAAAAGGACCACGTGTCAAAGAATGAGGAGTAGCCACTATGGCATGGAAAGGGAGTTAGAGTCCTAGTTAATTTAGAACTTTTTAAAAATTCCAGTCAGCACTTTATTGTATTTAATAGTTAGTTAAATAGCTGATAGGTGTCATTAGAGATAAGGATCGATTTATTAAATTCCCCTCATGCTGGAGGAGGAAGCTCGAATTAGTTAGAATAAGGATTCTATATATAGCTGAAACAACAATGTAATGAGGGTTGGAAATTTTATAACAGAAGTACTGTTTTGGCTTATGTAAAGACCCATTTTCAGTAATATAAATTATCTGCTTTTCTTCTCAGGATTCATGAAGGATTTCCATGTTCAGAATGTGTGATTTGTCCTTTCCTTTATGTCTTTTACAATTGCATATATGTGTAATCACTCAGAATTCACTGATTGTGCTTTGATTTCCTGTATGCATGTATGAACTGTGGTTTTATATGAGTTGTGTTCTGAACATCTAAATGCTAAGTGCTCTGACTTCTATGTAAAGGCAGTATCATTGTTTACTGAAGTATGATTGACTCCATAGGCCCAATGGAAACTTATGTAATGTGTATCCAGCCTTCATATTGTTAATGTTATTCCACAAGAGTTAGCCATCTTCTTATTAATCAAAATCAATAACCCTTTGAGAGAGCCCTCTCAGGCTAAGGAGGCTAAGCCTTAGTCAAAAGATTGGTTTGAAATAGTTACTTAGAGTCAACCTGACCAGCAGCCTATCATGATCTGATTTTGAGATAACACCACACATCCAAAACCACATTCTCTCTACCAAGCAACCTTGCTTCCAGTATCCTATCCATGCTTGTCCCAGGATGTCGCAGACCACACCGCTCTCATTTCGTTGATGTATCCCTCGGTATAGCTTGCCCATAACATAGACATAATATAATCACAAATTATGTTATAGGTTAACATGTTTTTGTTATATGATATTTAGCTTAATGATTAGGTTATATGTTGTTGATGAACATGATATATAACTTGTTGTTGTTATATGATAGTTAGCTTGATGGTTAGGTTATATGTTGTTGATGAGCATGATGTATAACTTGTTGTTGTTATATGCTAGTAACTTGATGATTAGGGTTATTACATTAAGATATTGATGTTATATGTATCATGCTAAATGGGATTGGCCTATGCAGATGGTCAGGGTTATGAAGTTAAGGTATGAGTCGACTTATTTCTAACATTGTTTTGTGCTAATCTAGGTTGACTATGTAGATGTGATTATGGTGTATGAATGATAAATGTTTATGAGCTTATGATGTGGACATGTTAGCTAGTGACTATTATGGATATCATGACCTTATTTGGGTTTGAGTTGATATGTTGTGAAGTTATATCGTGCCGATCTAGATTGATTGTGTACACAAGATAGCTCACCTGAGATACATTAAGCTATGAACTTGCTTATGTCATCTACTTTGTGCTTAATTGATGCAGGAGCATCTGGACTTAGCCAGCAATGTGAAAGTCTGTTCACATGTTGTGGCTAAACAAGTTGAATTTCACTGACCTGAGTGGTCAAAAGTTAGTTTTTACCGAGAGGGTTGGATCTCTCAAGAAATGAGTTGTATTTCATTATTGTAATAGTTAGAAATTGTCTTATTTTAGATTCAAAGAAAAATTCTTAGCATAGGTGTGTGATAGAGCCAGAAAATAGAGACTTGACTGTTAGATTGTTTAAAAATAGAGATTGAGTTGTTAGGCAGGATTGGATTGATAAAAAGAAGAAAAATGAATGTAGAAGGATCAGTAGAGATGAGAGAGGATTGAGCGAAGTGAGATTCAAGTAATAGAGTGAAGATTTCCAGATTGAAACAACGATCTTTTAAATTGTTGTAATCGAGCCAAAGGGCCAAGACTTTGTAACATTGATAGTATTGATTAATTGATGTTGTGTGTGATTATATATTGATTCTCTGGATCTTTCGTTTTTCCTTTGTTTATTTGTATTCGGGACGAAATCAAATATTTCTCTATTTTTATGCTTTATGTTATAAACTCAGAGTTCAACGGAGATCACAGTCCTTAGTGTTAATAACAGTGTTGAATCCCACTTATATCCCAACCGTTGATCTAAGTTCCAACCAACGGTGCGAAATCCCACCGACCGTTGGATCACCCATATCGCATCGCAAAATTTGTTTACAAGGGGCAGACCTCAGGCCTTGAAGAATTTCGATGCGCGATCACCGCAATATCGCATCACAGTAAAGCATTGGTGTGTGGTCGGACCAGAGGCCTTAAGAAGTTATGAAGTGCGATCGCCGAAACATCGTATCGCAAAAAGCCTTTGTTTGTTATCGGACCCTTGTCATGGGACAGTGCGATTTGCGATTGTGATAAATCACATCGCAAAAATTCAAAGGGGAAAGCAACAGACCCGAATCCCTTCCGACATGCGATAGTGATATAACATGGACCATTGGATCTAAGGTGAGGTGATCTACAGTGTGCCACCGAGCGGCTCTGTTAAATAAAGGAAAGATCTGTTGTTGGGCTTATATTAAGGAAATCAGAGTAGTGAAGCAAAGGGCCTGATTATAAAGGGGAAAAGAAAACGCGGGGCCGATTGTTGATATTTCTCAAAACAATTGATTCCTACATCATTTGTGGTATCAAATCACAAAGAGGTTAATGTTGATTACAGTAAACATGCCGCCAAGGAGAGGAGCTGGCATTGGTTGAGGAAGACCGGAAGCAAATGCAGTTCTACTAGAGGAGATCCGAAGTCTGCATACGAGGATGGAAACAATTGAGACTGCTCAAAGAAGAACACCTGATGAAGGGGATGACAGTGCTAAAGAAGAATCTTCTAAGGAAGAAGAAAAGGAGGAAAATGAAACTACCAGATTTATTAAGATGCCGGTGAAAGTAGGAGGAAAACCAAAGGTGGAAATTCCTATGTATGAGGGCAGTCTCAATGCAGAAGAGCTAATGGATTGGATCAGGTCATTAGACAAATATTTTTACTCTGAAGAGGAAGTTGACGACAAGAAGAAGGTAAAATTTGCAGTTACCAGATTGAAGGGTCATGCAGCTATTTGGTGGGATGAGCTACAGACATCCAGAACAAGGAAAGGAAAGTCCAAGATCAAGCAATGAGAAAAAATGGTAAGTAAGATGAAAGCCAAATTTATGCCTAAAGATTATCAATTAAATATTTTTAAATAGTTGTAGAACTTAAGGAAAAAAGGAATGTGTGTTAAAGAATACACAAAAGAGTTTTATAGATTGAGTATTAGAGCAGGACATGCAAAAGATGACATGGAGAAGGTAGCCAGATATATCAATGGCTTACGATATGACATACAAGACGAGATCAGCTTGTTAAGTCTGAAGACTATTGAGGATGCCTATGAAGCAAGTTTAAAGGCATAAGAGAAGATGTTGAGAAAACAGAATTAGAGGAATAGAGGAAGAAGCTCAGTAAGAGGTAGAGGAACTACCAAACCAAGGGGACAACAACATCAGCATGAAGCAGGCAGTTCAAGTAGCAGACCATCACAGAGAGGGGATTTTAATATAGGAATATTTGAGCCTAGAGGAAGAGGCCGAGGAAGAGATATTCGGTGTTACACTTGTGGAGAATGGGGACATGTGCCGTGGGATTGTCCTCATAATAAACCAGCAAGTCAGATGGATGCGAATATGGTTGAGGCAAAGCCAGAAACACCTCGACTTATGGAGAAGGAAGAATCCCCTAAAGTAGGATAATCCCTGTTGTTGAGAAGGACATTGCTTAAGACAGAGAAAGAGATTGAAGAACCAGTGCAGAGGAGGAATTTATTCAAAACTACCTGTAAATCAAAAGGTAAGTGTTGTAAAGTAATAATTGACAATGGAAGCACTGATAACCTTGTTTCTACAGAGATGGTGGACAAGCTTGGATTAGCAAAGACAATGCACCCTATTCCTTACAAAGTGTCATGGTTGCAGAAGGGACATCAGATTATTGTGATAGAACAATGCAAGGTTGAAATATAGATTGGTACGTATAAGGATGTAATATTATGCGATGTAATGCCAATGGATGTATGCCATGTATTGTTGGGAATATCGTGGCAGTTTGATCAGAAAGCTATTTATGATGGGAGGAGAATCACTTATACTCTAGAGAAAGATGGAAATAAACATACATTGTTGCCATTGAAGGATGACGCTGACAAAGGAGCACCTGGAAATAGTGTTATGCTGATGAGCGGAAAGGAGTTGTTGCAAGAGATTGGAAAAGGTGAAGAAATGAATTTTGTTGTTATAGGGAGACCGAAGGTAATTTTAACTAATTTTAACTTCCACAAACTTAGATGATTTACCTGAAGAAATCAAAACTCTGTTAAATGATTTCACTAATATTATTGTGGATGAGTTTCCAAATGCATTGCCACGGATCAGGAGTATTAATCATCATATTGATCTAATACCGAGAGCGAGTTTGCCAAATAAAGCAACGTACAGATTAAGTCCTCAAGAGAATGCATAAGTTGGAAGACAAGTGCAAGAACAGATGGATAAGGGACAAATCAGAGAGTCTTAGTCCATGTGTTGTACCAACAGTACTCAGTCCAAAGAAAGGAGGTGAATGGTGTATGTGCACAGATTCTAGAGCCATAAACAAGATCACAATCAGGTATAGATTTCCTTTGCCACGCATGGATGATTTAATGGATTGTTTGAGTGGATCAAAGTATTTTACTAAAATAGATCTGAAGAGTGGATATCATCAAATAAGAATTCGAGAAGGAGATGAATGGAAGACTGCATTTAAAACAAACAGTGGGTTGTATGAATGGCTAGTGATGCCTTTTGGACTCACTAATGCACCTAGCACGTTCATGAGATTGATGAACGAAGTCTCGAAGGAATATGCAGGCAAGTTTGTTATTGTTTATCTTGATGATATATAGTTTTCAGTAAAAGTAAGGAAGAACATCTAGAGAATCTTAAATTGGTTTTAAGAACTCTGCAGAAAGAGAAACTACTGATAATTCTGAAGAAATGTAGTCTCATGAAAGAATAATTAATTTACTTGGGATTTGTAGTTTCTAAAGAAGGATTGAAAATGGATCCAGAGAAAGTCCAAGCAATTTGGAACTGGCCTATTCCCAGAAATATATTTGAGGTAAGAAGCTTTCATGGTCATGCAAGTTTTTACAGAAAGTTTAACAGAGGTTTTAGTCAGATTTGTGCACCAATTCTTGAAACAATTAAGGAGACCAATCAACCATTCAAGTGGACAGAATAAGCAGACAAGAATTTTAAATTGCTAAAGAGGAAAATCAAAGAGGAACCAATTTTATCTTTCCCTGATTTTCAAAAAGTATTTCAAGTTGAAACAGATGCTAGCGGAGTTGCAATTGGTGCAGTTCTGAGTCAAGAACAAAGACCGATAACATACTTCAGTGAGAAATTGAATGAAGCAAAGAAGAAGTATTCTTCTTACGATAAAGAGTTTTACGCTATTGTACAAGCCTTGAAAAAATGGAGACATTATTTGTTGCCAAAGGAATTCATATTGTATTCGGACAGTCATACATTACAACTCATAAATAACTAGCCAAAATTGAACCAGAAGCATGCCAAGTGGGTAGTATTTTTGCTGAGCTTTACTTTTGTGATAAAACACACAAGTGGTAAGTTGAATAAAGTCACTGATGCATTGAGCAGGGTAAGTTTTATCGTGCAAGAATTCAAAGTTGGTGTTGTAGGATTTGAAGAAATGATTGAAATGTACAAAGATGATGTAGATTTCAAAGATATCTATACAGCAGTTCAAAATCCAATAGTTCATAACAGAAGTCAGTGGTTACATTATCTCATCCAAGGAGGCTTATTGTTTAAAGGCAACAAGTTGTGTATTCCCAAATGTTCTATGAGGGAAAACATAATAAAGGAAAAACATAGTGGAGGATTATCTGGTCACTTTGGACAAGATAAAACCTTTGCTTATGTGAATGTTTTTTTTATTATTGGCCAAAAATGCAAACTGATGTTAAGAGAATTGTTGAGAAGTTTAGGATATGTCAGCCTGCTAAATGGAGAACCCATAATACAGGATTGTATAAGCCATTTCCAATAACAGACCAACTGTGGGATGCAATTAGCATGGATTTTGTTTTGGGATTACCAAAAACTCAAAGAGGAAATGATTCCATTTATGTTGTGGTAGATAGGTTTTCCAAGATGGCACATTTCATTGCTTGTAAGAAGACTAGTGATGCAACACATATAGCTAATCTATTTTTTTTTTTTCAGAAATTGTAATATTACATGGATTGCCTATAAGTATTGTGTCTGATAGAGATACAAAATTTGTGGGACATTTCTGGAGAACTCTTTGGAAGAAACTAGGAGCTAACCTCAGTTTCAGTTCAGCATACCACCCTCAAACAGATGGACAGAACGAAGTAGTAAATAGGAGTTTGGGAAACATATTGAGAAGTTTAGTGTATCAAAATCCTAAGCAGTTCGATTTAGCACTAGCTCAAGCTGAATTTGCTTATAATGACACTCCAAACCGAAGTACTAGAATGAGTCCATTTCAGATTGTTTTTGGAATGAATCCAAGAGGTGTGTATGAGCACTTAAATTTGGGTAAATAGGAGACAAGAAGTGCGAAAGTTGAAGAGTTTGCATAACAGATGCAAAGACTACAAGAAGATGTCAAAGGCAAATTGCAGGAAAGTAGTGGAAAATACAAACAGAGAGTGGATATGAAAAGAAGAGAAAAATAATTCCAAGTGGGAGATTTAGTGATGGTATATTTGAGAAAAGAAAGATTTCCTACTAAGACTTACAATAAACTGAAAATAAAAAAGATAGGACCATGTAGAATTGTAAGAAAGTTTTCAGCTAATGCATATGAAATTGAATTGCCAGAAGGAATTGGAATATCACCTATTTTCAATATTGCATATTTGTATCCATACAAAGGGATAGAGACAAAGCTACAGGAGGAAACTATAGAAGATGAAGTTCAAACCTTGAACTGGGAAAAACAATTTCCAAAGGCCGTTAAGAAAGAAGTGGAAGTTGTTTTGGAGAAAAGAGTATCCAAAAGAACCAGATGACAAACTTATTTTCAATATCTAGTAAAATGGAAAGGAAAACTAGTGGAGGATGCTAGCAGGTTGACTACAGCAGAGTTGCAGAAGTACAGAGTAAGCATTGAAAGTCTGAAGGATGATTCTTTTCTTCCCCGGGAGTCCAATGCATGAGCATATGGACTTAGCCAACAATGTGAAATTCTACTCACATGTTGTGGCTAAACAATTTGAATTTCACTGACCTGAGTGGTCAAAAGTCAATTTTTACCGAGAGGGTTGGATCTCTCAAGAAATGAGTTGTATTTCATTATTGTAATAGTTAGAAATTGTCTTATTTTAGATTCAAAGATAAGTTGTTAGCATAGGTGTGTGATAGAGCTGGAAAATAGAGACTTGACTATTATATTGTTTAAAAATAGATATTGAGTTGTTAGGCATGATTGGATTGATAAAAAGAAGAAAAATGTAATGTAGAAGGATCGACAGAGACGAGAGAGGATTGAGCAAAGCGAGAGTCAAGTAATAGAGTGAGAATTTCCAGATTGAAACAAGGGTCTTTTAAATTGCTATAATCGAGGCAAAGGGCCTAGACTCTATAACATTGATAGTATTGATTAATTGATTTCGTGTGTGATTATATATTGATTCTGTGGAAACTCTCGTTTTTCCTTTATTTATTTGTATTCGGGACGAAATCAAATATTTCTCTGTTTTTATGCTTTATGTTATAAACTCAGAGTTCAACAGAGATCACAGTCCTTAGTGTTAATAACAGTGTTGAAGCCCGTTTAAATCCCAGTCGTTGATCTAAGTTCCAACCAACGATGCGAAATCCCGCTGACCGTTGGATCACCCATATCGCATCGCAAAATTTGTTTACAAGGGATGGACCTCAGGCCTTGAAGAATTGTGATGTGAGATCACCATAATATCACATCGCAGTAAAACATTGGTGTGTGGTCGGACCGCAGGCCTTAAGAAGTTGTGAAGTGCGATCACCAAAATATCGCATCGCAGAAAGCCTTTGTGTGTTATCGGACCCTTGTCGTGGGACAGTGTGATTTGCGATTGCAATAAATCCCATCACAACAATTAAAAGGGGAAAGAATCAGACCCGAATCCTTTGCAACATGCGATAGCGATATAACGTGGACCGTCAGATCAAAGGTGAGGTGATCTATGGTGTGCCACCGAGCGACTCTGTTAAATAAAGGAAAGATCTATTGTCGGGCTAATATTAAGGAAATTAGAGTAGTGAAGTGAAGGGCTTGATTATAAAGGGGAAAAGAAAACACGGGGCTGATTTTTGATATTTCTCAAAACAATTGATTCCTGTGTCATTAATTGTTTGATTATGACATCTATTTGGTGTTTGAGTGTTTGGTGTCTATTATGTCTTCTAGTTGATTCATTTAACATGGTGTGTTTGCAAGTTGGTTGAATGTTTGATGAATTTCATAATATGAGTATGTGTTCCAATGATCTTGTTTTAAGGTGATTGTACTAATACATATGTGTTGAGACCATTGATATGTACTTGAGTGTAGTAGGCGATAGTTGTAGTGTTATGTCTAATGACTATAAGTTGACTGTGGATTATGACATGATTGTTAGTCTTGGTAAAGGTTGATTTCAAATTGATATATATGATTGTCTTGGTATTTGGAACATGTGGTTGATATGTGTAAACAATGGCAGGAAACATGCTTGGTATTAGCATTACAAGGTAACAATTGATGTGTCTATATAACTAACAGTTGGGTGATGTGACAATATATAGTAAGCTCTATTGCAACAACGTAAAAAGGTAAAATAAAGGAATTGGGAAAGACTTCCTTTGGTTATGTTTGGAAACCCTAATTCTAAACAAATGAGTGCTTTGCATGCAAGAAGTCTTCTTAACCTTGGATTTGTCTGACATTATCGGGATATATGCTATATTCATGAATATGTATTTGATAGGTAAATTAGATAGTTTCTAGTTACAAGTGGATTTGTCAAGGGAGTTGACGACCCTTGAGAGATGGAGTGGATGTTCTCAACTACAAGGAAATGTGCTTGGCATGACAAGGCAAGCTAACTGATATATTGTTATATTTATTTATACATTGACAATTATGTGTTTATGGTAGTATGATGCAGGGGATTGCATGGCAAAGAGATTGCCATGAAATCTTGAAGAAGGCTCAGGTTGAGATTTTCTTTGGAAGCATTGGGAACCATGGGGATTGAGTCAAGATGTCTATTATTAGTCTTGTGTTTTTGGTATTTTCTGATTTTCTTGTGCTTGATTTGTAGTTTTGTTATGTCTAGTGCATGATCATGCCACCTCGTTTGTGGTATCGTATTGTTAGTGGTTTTCATGGTTTTCTTATTTTTTGTTTCTTTTCTTTTCCTTTTAAGTTTTGAGTCTTGGGAATGGGTTGGGAAAGAAGAAAGGTAGTGGAGCTTGGAGAGAGATAAATGAAATCCAATAGGCAATGTAAGACTCAGATGAATCTAGTGCATGTATAAAGGAAGGTGAAGGCAAGAGTATGACAACCAGTTGGACTAGTTAGATCCATTGGTGTAAATAGATGATGAAGGAACAACCATGGGAATGATAATCAAGAAAGGTGAGATGAATGTATTTGAGGCATCATATGCCTTAGTTATGTTGGGAATAATAGTTCTTGATGTTGTGCATGTTGTGCATAGATAAAGGGAGTTCTCTTAACCTTGACCTTATGATATCGAGAAATTATGTTCTGATCATGATTATGTCGATGTCTATATGTGTATACATGTATGTATATATGTATGTCATATCTGATAGGGTCATCACGGATCATGATTATTTTATGCTAATGTTTATATGTACATATGTATGTATGTATGTCATTGAATGAATAGATCATTGTTATTTTATGTTGATATTTATATGTATGTATGTGTATGTATGCATATTTTTTTTTGACAAGATCATGATTGTTTATGCTAATGTTTATGTATATGTATGTATGTATCCATGTATCTATGTCACTATCCGATAGGGTCATCAGGGATCATTCTTGTGGAAGAATGGTTTCTTATGTAGGTGAATGGCATGAAGAGGTTCCTGGTCTTACGAGGAATCAATTAGGAGGAGTAGCCCTGACAAATATATGAGGTCAATATCATGTGGTTATGAGTTGATATTATGTGATTATATTATGTCTATGTTATGGGCAGGCTATACCGAGGGATACATTAGCAAAATGAAAGCAGTGTGGTCTATGATATGGTGGGACAAGCATGGATAAGTTAATAGAAGTAAGGTTGCTTAGTAGAGACAACATGGCTTTGGATATGTGTTATTATTGTTGTGCATGTGTTGCATATGTTGTATATGTTGTACATGTTGCATATGTGATGTTGTGTACATGTGGTTTTTTGTATATATAGTGTGTGTACATGTTGTTTATGCAATGATTATGTACAAGGTGGTACAGATAGTGTTGTATGAATGTTGCATATGAAGTGTTGGGTATAGATGGTGCTATGTACATATGGTGTTGTGTGCATGATTATACAAGTGGTGTTTTGAGCATGTGGTGTCATGTACCTGCTGTATAAGTGGCGTTGTGTACAAGAGGTGTTGTGTACATGTCTTGCATGTGATGTTGTTTACATGTGGTGTCGTGTACAAGTTGTGCATGTGGTACTATGTACATGTGGTATTGTGTACATGTTGTACAATTGATGTGATGTACATATCACGTTGTGTACGGGTTGTGTAGGTGGTACCATGTACATGTGATGTTGTGCACATGTTGTACAAGCGGTGTTGTGTATAGGTGGTACTATGTACATGTGGTACTAGTGTACATGTGGTATTATGTGCATGTCGTACATGTGGTGTTGCGTACATGCGATACTATGTATGTGCATTGTGTAGTCGTGGAAGCGTGACATGTGTATTCATTATCTTGTACTCTATGTATGAATATGTATTGTGTGGGGGTTATACAATGAGTATAGATGTATGTATTATGGTGTACGTTGACTGTAGGTGCATGTATTTCAGGGTGTTGTATGTCATGTGTGGTTGTATGTGTGTGATGCACATTATGTGTATGTGCACATGGTTGAGGAGAAGGCACTAGGTGTTTGTTGGGTGTTGCAACTGATCCGATGTGCGTACATAATAAGGAGAAAGGTAGAAGCTAAGAATTGATTAAAGGATAAGTATCAATATTTTATTTCAATTTTATTATGCATGAGATTTATGGTTTTGGTTTATGATGGTTACATGTGATTTGTGATTTTGATCTACGATGGTTTTTTTTTGAGCTAACCTAATGTGATATGTTTATACATGATGATTTGGTCAAAGATGTTAGTTTGACTTATTGTGACATGAAGAGAACAAAATTGTAAGTGTACCTTATTTACAGGCCACCAATGAGGTATCATGTGAGTTTATTTCAATTTATTTTAAATCTAATGGAAGTTATGTGCTCGGTACAGGAAGCACTGAAATGCCAGTTGGGTGGTTGAAACTGACTACAAGAAATAACACCATCAGTGAAAGGAATTGGAACATGAAGTAGCATGTTTGTAAAGCATTTAGGAGCAGGGCCATTGTGCAACACTGGTAACCAATAGTGTCCATTGATTTCCATGAGCATGCTATGGCTGGTATGATGGTTTGAGGCAGATATATGCCTTGGTTATTGAATTTCTGATGCAAGCAAGCTGCCAAATATAGGGGATGCCAAGGAACTTGGAAGGTGAGTGACTACACGGAAGGGGTGAACGGATTGCCCGAGGGACTGTGTAGTAGAGAAGGGAAGGTCGGGGATATATTTCTTTTGGTCATTAGCATTTCCAGATGGAATCAAATACACATTGGGAGTGCACCCTGGAACAATGAGTTGGTAACTATTCACTGAGAGGACAAGTGGTGCTAGATTTTAGCACTATATATTTGATGCAGATTTGACTGTGCAGTGGATTCTAGACTTCCTGGAACCTCTTCATGCCATTCACCTCCATGAGCAATCATTCTTCCATAAGAATGATCCACCAAAAGAAATATATCAAATAGGATTAGAAATCAACATCTAAACTGAAATCAATGCATTCATCATCTACTATCTGTACCACCTTGTACATAATCATTGCATAAACAACATGTACACACACTATATATACATAACATCGCATGTGCACAACATCACATATGAAACATGTATAACTTATACAAAATATGCACAACAATAATACCACACATCCAAAACCACATTGTATCTACCAAGCAACCTTGCTTCCAGTATCTTATCCATGCTTGTCCCAAGATGTCACAGACCACATCGCTTTCATTTCGTTGATGTATCCCTCGGTATAGCCTGCCCATAACATAGACATAATATAATCACATATTATGTTATAGGTTAACTTGTTTTTGTTATATGATAGTTAGCTTAATGATTAGGTTATATGTTGTTGATGAACATGATATATAACTTGTTGTTGTTATATGATAGTTAGCTTGATGATTAGGTTATATGTTGTTGATGAGCATGATCTATAATTTGTTATTGTTATATGCTATTAACTTGATGATTAGGGTTATTACATTAAGATATTGATGTTATATGTATCATGCTAAATGGGATTGGCCTATGCAGATGGTCAGGGTTGTGCAATTAAGGTATGAGTTGACTTATTTGTGCCATTGTGTTGTGCTAATCTAGACTAACTATGCAGATGTGGTTATTATGTATGAATGATAAACGCTTATGAGCTTATGATGTGGACATGTTAGCTAGTGACTATTATGGATATCATGACCTTATTTGGGTTTGAGTTGATATGTTGTGAAGTTATATCGTGCTAATCTAGATTGATTGTGTAGAAAAGATAGCCTCCCCTGAGATACATTAAGCTATGAACTTGCTTATGTCGTTTACTTTGTGCTTGATTGTTTGATTATGACATCTATTTGGTGTTTGAGTGTTTGGTGTCTATTATGTCGTCTAGTTGATTCATTTAACATGGTGTTTTTGCAAGTTGGTTGAATGTTTGATGAATTGCATAATATGAGTATGTGTTCCAATAATCTTGTTTTAAGATGATTGTACTAATACATATGTGTTGAGACAATTGATATGTACTTGAGTGTAGTAGGTGATAGTTGTAGCATTATGTCTAATGACTATGAGTTGACTATGGATTATGACATGATTGTTAGTCTTGGTAAATGTTGATTTCAAATTGATAGATATGATTGTCTTGGTATTTGGAACATGTGGGTGATATGTGTAAACAGTTACAGGAAACATGCTTGGTATTGGCGTGACAAGGTAACAACTGATGTGTTTATATAACTAACAGTTGAGCAATGTGACAATACATAGTAAGCTCGATTGCAACAAGGTAAAAAGGTAAAAGAAAGGAATTGGGAAAGAATTCCTTTGGCTATGTTTGGAAACCCTAATTCTGAACAAATGAGTGCTTTACATGCAGGAATCCTTCTTAACCTTGGATTTGTCTGACATTATGGGCATATATGCTATATTCATGAATATGTATTTGATGGGTATATTGGCTAGTTTCTAGTTATAGGTGGATCTGTCAAGGGAGTTGACGACCCTTAAGAGATGGAGTGGATGTGCTCAACTACAAGGAAATGTACTTGGCATAACAAGGCAAGCTAACTGGTATATTGTTATATTTATTTGTACATTGACAATTATGTGTTTATGATAGTATGATGCAGGGGATTGCATGGCAAAGAAATTGCCATGAAATCTTGAAGAAGGATCAAGTTGAGCTTTCCTTTGGAAGAATTGGGAACAATGGGGATTGAGTCATGGTGTCTACTATTAGTCTTATGCTTTTGGTCTTTTGTGATTTTCTTGCGCTTGATTGTAGTTTTGTTATGTCTAGTTCATGATCATGCCACCTCATTTGTGGTATCGTATTGTTAGTGGTTTTCATCTTGTTTTTTGTTTCTTATGTTTTCCTTTTAAGTTTTGAGTCTTGGGAATTGGTTGGGAAGGAGGAAAGTTAGTGGAGCTTTAAATCTAATGGAATTTATGTGCTTGGTACAGGAAGCACGGAAATACCCGGTTGGGTGGTTGAAACTAACTACAATAATTAGCAGCATCAAATAAAGGAATTGGAACATGCAACAACATGTTGGTAAATCATTTAGGAGCATGGCCATTGTGCGACACTGGTAACCAATAGTGTCCATTGATTGCTAAGAGCATGCGATGGGCGGTATGATGGTTTGAGGCAGGTATATGCCTTGGTTGTTTGACTTTCTGATGCGAGAAAGCCTTGCCAAGGGATCGATCGCCCAACATAGGGGATGTCGAGGAACTTGGAAGGTGAGTGACTCTACAGAAGGGGTGAACAGATTGCTCGAGGGACTGTGTAGCAGAGAAGGGAAGGTTGGTGATATATTTGTTTTGGTCATTAGCATTTCCAGATGGAATCAAATACACATTGGGAGTGCGTCATGGAACAATGAGCTGGTAACTGTTCACTGAGAGGACAAGTAGCGCTGGATTGTAGCACTGGACATTTGATGTAGATTTGAGCGTGCAGTGGACTTTGGACTTCTTAGGAAGGAGGTGAACCCTGGTATTACTTTTGAGGGTGGAGGTGTGAGCCTATGGATTCCCTTGTAGATTGATATGGGCATTGTATCATTTTATTTGTTGGTTAATCAAATGTGTATATGTGTGTATTATTGTAAATGGTGTATCAAGATGGATTTATAGAGCTCCACAGACAGTTATTTTATGAGTGAAGCAAATGTAATGTGCATGTGTGGTTATTGTAAATACTGTAATGAGATGTGTTATAAAGCTCTAGTAAACGGTATGTTTGTCATGTTTCAGAAATGTTCATTGTAAATATTGAATGAGCTATGTTATAAAGCTCCATATACAGTGAGTTTTGTTTCAATAGTCTTGTTGGTTATAGGTGTCATTGAACACCGAGGACGGTGTTCCCCTAAGTGGGAGGCTTCTAAAACAACCCTGGTTAAAAATCCATGTAAAAATATATAAGGCCACGGTGATGGGATGCGTATTCCAAGTTGAATGGTGGGCAAGACATCCTAGTAGGTGTTCATTTCAGTTATTATGGCTAAAGGAAATTGGAAAAGGCAATGGCAAAGCCTTTGGGAAGGCAAAATGGCATTTTTGGCATTTTATTTACGAAATAAAGGAAATTAGGAGAAAAGGAAGGTGAAAGGTCACAGGTTGCATGTGAGGAGGAAATTGAAGGAAAATAATGGAAATTGAAGAAAATAAAGGCATTATTGATAAAAAGGCTTTTGAGGATCAGTTGGCAAGATTTTTTCTCAGTTTTGGAGCTCCCTTATTATTCTCTCTCTCTCTCTCTCTCACTCTTAGACACCTAGAGTTTCTTGGAGCACTTTGGCATTGGATCAAGAAAGGCAAAGGAGGCAAGAGGAAGTGAAGGCAAGGTAAAGGAGGGTCAGCAGCGCCATCAATATTCTTTGCACGTATTGATTTTCATGTGTGATTTCCTTGCTAGATTTGACATGCATGGTGTTTCATGTGGTTGTTTTATTTCATGGCATGGGTTTTCCATGTGTGACAATGTTTTCTCAGCCTAACCTCGCCATTTCCTGATAGCCTTAATGAGATGGATTCTCATACTTCGGTTGAGTTGGATTGTCAGATGGAATTGAAGCTGAGTGGGGTGGATATCTGAAATGACAAACACATGGCATAGTGGTTCCTTAACCAAAATGTGGATCATTGTAAAGCCACTGGCCTAGTAACCCTTGAGCTAGACTATGGGTTGCAGTAAAGCCAGGATTGTGTGCCTTGGTGGGCCTAGGAATCCTTATCGGTGAATGGCGGGATATAGGGTAAAGCCAAGAGGTGGATTGTTCTTCGTTGGGCCTAGTAATCCTGGGATGGGATGTATGGTAAAAATTAGAGAGTGGGACTGGGTATAGGGCCTAGTGATCCCTTGATCAGATTGTGGTTCACGGTAAAGCTTGAGAGACTAGGAGGCACTCAAATTCCTCACAGTGTAGGTGGAAAACTATGGTAGCATCCATGACTGTTTGGTTCTTTTCGATTGGTTATGAGTTCCACATTCATGCTTGGAATATGGCATGAGGGTGATTGGTTGAAGAGAGTTTTGGCTCAACCAATCTACAATCTGATGGAACATGGTAGTTCCATCCCCAGTTGGTTTCTACATTCATTAATGATAAATTCATCCCTTTGGTTTTCATGTGTAAATGTATTGGTTTATATGTGGATTCTATGGCTGATGTATTTATGGTATTTCTGTTGTTATCATGATGGTTATAAGCATGTATTATGAGAGTGATGATGTATGTATTTCCTCATGTTTTGATTGGTAAATGAATGGAAAATGTGTCTATGACCTAATAGATGATAATGCAGAAAATGAAATGAGGGAAAAACGATTCTTAGCGATTCTTAGAGACGTACGAGATCCCTATGCTTAAATCTGTCGTTTACAACTGTAGGTTACCCGTTTGCGATATGTTTGAAGAAATATCTATCATGACTAGTAGGGGTCGGGTTAAGGGCTTGTTCAAATAATTGCTTTTGCATCATTGTTTCCCTGTTACTTTACTGGTTTGAAGATGTCATTCCATTTTGGGAAATGACCTAGGCTCTGGGCCTAAAAAAGTGGCTCAAATATCGGTGACGCTAGCATAGAACTGGGCAAAATGGTCCCTGGACACTAGCTTTCAGGGCTGTGAGAGTGTACAGAGGTCCCTAGAAGTTGGCATGCCCATAGCATGAGAGCATCTAGAGGTCAAGTGATCAAAAAATTTAGTGGGACCAAGGGCAAGCTGCTTGAAGTGTTGGCATGGTTCTCAGGGTTCATGTAGTTGATGTGGAAGTTATGTATGTTTTGTTTCTGTCGATTCCATTTCCTTAAGGTCACATAGGAGGTTGAATCCAATCACAGTAGTCTCTCGTCACATGTTTACCCTAGTTGGTTGGTTACTTGGGTAGATGTGGGAGGAGGGTGTTACATTACCATTAGCATTTAAAAATTATATTGAGTATAATGAGCCTCTGTCATTTGAAGAAGTCATTGGGAAGTTGAAGCACTGTTATGAGCAATCAAAGCGTAAGACAAAATCTCAACAAGGTTGGAAAGGGAAAGACAAGACTATAGGTAAACGGTAGCCAAAAAGAACAAGACCCCAAGAGGCATGTGAGAAAGAGAATGTTGCACCTTACAAGAAATTTAATGGACCTCAGCCTAGAGAACAGTAAAACAAAGGTGATGATAGGAGATAGTTGCATTGTTGGACATGTGGTAAGGAGCATATCAAGAAGGATTGTCCGCATAATCAGGTTAGTAGGCCTTAGATCTACAATGCACAAGAAGGGCAGACTATTGGGGATGTTGGGCAGAGCATTCCTCGTATCTATGCAACATTGGCCAACAGGAAGGCGAATCAACAGACATCTATTGTTAATATGGATGGTAAGCTTTGTGATCAAGTTGTTTATATTTTGATTGACCCCAATTATAGTTTTGTTAACCCTAGCCTGGTGGATAAGTGTGGTTTGAATAAAGAAGTACATGTAAAGTCTTTGTTAGTGTAGTTAGATATAGGTACACAAAAAAGAGTTCATCATTGGGTAAGAGATTTTGAATTTGAGTTGAATGGTATGCCTACATCAACAGATTTGAATGTGCTTCCGTTGGGATCATACAATATGTTGTTGGGTATGGACTGGTTGTATCTTCACTAGACCAAAGTAGATTATTATTATAAGACTATTGAGTGATTGGATGACAATGGAGAATAGAGGATCTTACAGGGTAATCAGAAGGAAACATTAGTTAGAATGGTCACATCTATGCAGGCAGAGCACAGGTGTAGGAAAGGGTGTGTGTTATTTACAGTGCATATCTCTAATGATAAAGGTAAGGATGTTGAGGATGCGGAGGTATTGAACAGGTACCTGGTTTTACAACATTTTCAAGATGTATTTCCCGCAGATATTTAAGAGTTTCTGCCTTAGAGAGAAGTATACTTTTCTATTGAGTTGGTACCAGAGGAAACACCAGACTCAAAGACACCATACAAGATGAGCACACCAAAGACTGAAGTTGGAGTTGAAATAAATTCCTGATAAGGGATACATTAGGCCAAGTGTATTGCCTTAAGGTGCACCAATGTTGTTTGTAAAGTAGAAGGATCGTACTCTCAAGTTATATATGGATTCCAAGAAGTTGAACAAAGTAGCCATAAAGAACATGTATCCATTGCTAAGGATTGATGAATTGTTTGATCAGTTGAAGGGAGCATCAATGTTCTCGAAGATTCATCTAAGATCGAGATATCTTCAGGTACGCATAAAAGAAGAGGATATCTACAAGATTACTTTCCGAACCAAGTATGGGATTTATGAGTTAGTTGTAGTTAAATTTGGTTTGACTAATTCTCCAACTACTGTTATGTGCTTGATGAATAATGTGTTGCATCCTTATCTATACAATTTTGTTATTGTGTTCATTGATGGTATATTGATATATTCTATGAATGAGGAATAACATGTCGAACATTTAGCAACACTACTAAGCTTTCTAAGAGAGTATCAATTGTATGTCAAGCTTAGCAAATTAAGTTTCTTTCAGACAAAGGTACATTACTTGGGGCACGCTATCTTCAAGGAAGGCATAACAGTGGATCTAGAAAATATAAGAGATATCATGGAATGGGCAACTCCTAGGAATGTGGATGAGGTAAGGTCATTGAAAGTGCTAGAAGGTTATTACAAGATGTTCATCGGGAACTTCTCATGGATTTCCTATCCCATCACATCATTGCAAAGAAAAGGGAAGAAATTTGAATGGACAGAGGAATGTGCAACGAGTTTTGAACAATTGAAGCAGTTGTTGAAAAATTAGCCAATTCTAAAGATTGCAGATATGGAGAAAGAGTTCGTAGTGTGTATCGATGCTTGCAAGAGAGGGCTTGGTGGAGTCCTTATGTAAGAGGGATAGGTTCCATGTTACAAATCAGGGAAACTGAATGAGCACGAGAAGAATTATGTGGCTCATCATCTTGAGTTGGAAGCGACCATTCATGCAATGAAGATGTGGAGGCACTATATTCTTGGCAGGAGGTTTGTATTGATGAGAGATCATAATGGGTTGAGATACTTGTTTGACCAACTAAATATGAATGTTAGGCAAGCTAGATGGTTGGCCACGATAAGTGAGTTTGATTTTTAGATGAGGTACATTAACGGAAAGGAAAACATGGTTGTAGATGCTCTTAGCAGAAGAGGGTAGGTGAATCATATAGCAACTATGAGTTTTTATGGGACAGATCTACACGAACGGATTTTATAGGAAGGGAAGTAGAATGATGGGTAAATTGAGCTTAGGCACATGTTATAATAGGGTATAAGTGATAAGGATGTGGACTATCATCTAACAGTAGATGATTTGATTAGATTTAGGAACATGATCAGTGTGTCGGACAACAGTGAGCTCAAGAAGCTTATCTTGTGGGAATTTCATGTTAAGTTGTATTCAGGTCACGAGGATATCAAAAGACATTAACATCAGTGAAGAATTTCTACTATTGTGATCCAGGTGGATATTGTTGGCCACATGCCTATTGCACTGTTGGGGCAAATTATAACTTTATAGTTTGACACAGATACATTAATTATCAACCAGGGGTTATTCGTAACTTTTTGAGGTGATGTAAAAAATATATGCAAGCTAACACTTCTAGTGAAAAATTACCACTCACACAATCCCAAATTTCCCTTCTCTCTCTCAGCACTTAGAAACAAAAGTTATGGAGTAGAATATTCATCTCTCCATAACATCTAAGTTTTTTGATGCAGATCAAGAGAAATATTAAGAACCAAACAATAATTTAAATCATACTCATTCCAATCATTCAATCTTCCAAATCTAAGCACAAGATGCATGCCTAGTTCTAACTTTTAATCAAATTAAACCATTCATGCAATAAACTCAAACATTAACCATGAAAGGAATATGCTGCCATGAAAATAAAGAAGAGAACAAGAACTATGTGCAGATCTACTTTCAATACATAAAAGATAATGAAAGTAAACACAAACTACAACTACTGGAGTTGTGAGTGAAGGGGGGCCTCGCTCACTCAAAACCCTTTGATAAATGAAGGGTTTACAAGAAAATCAGTAGAACATAAGTTTATATTGATCTAAAAAGTAAAACATTACAACGGTACAGAGGTTTGATATCTGTTTCTCATCCTCTATCTATTAACCTCTCCTAGTACCCTCTTAGTGATAT
This sequence comes from Pinus taeda, assembly GCA_000404065.3. NCBI lineage: Eukaryota > Viridiplantae > Streptophyta > Pinopsida > Pinales > Pinaceae > Pinus > Pinus taeda. Next base: position 145,446 of record APFE031198451.1, read on the forward strand.
TACAAATTAGATCCATTGTTCTTATACATCCTACAGGCCAGTGCCTTTTCCTAACTAAGTAAAAATTACAACATTTTTCTAAAATGAGACAAAGACATATAAAATAGAAATCATTGGTTTTCTCCATGACTGGAAGCATGGAGCAAACCCAATTTGCTGGACATGAACTACTTTTTCCCCAAATTTGTTGAAATGAGAAGGATGAGAGACGGGAAGTTGAGAAAGCTAAATCTGGAGTAGCTGATGGGATAGAATCCATGTGGAAGGTTTTTCCAATAAAACCCATGTTCCCGTTTCTCCTGGGAGTGATTGGAACATATATAACCATCACAGTGTCTGCAGGAAATTTAGCCGCTGCTATAGGAAATCGACGTTGCTGTAGGAAATCACGGATCTGCCCAGAAATAGACATTCTATAGGAAATTCGATTAGTTCTTCTGATAGTCATAGATTAGTCAAATTAGGTAGCTTTCAAATATCAAATTGGTTAGGAATAAAGAAAAATGATACGTTTAAATGATATGCATACCTTAGAGTCTAAATCACCTTTCTTGGGCACAATGTGGCACTAGGTATCGAAAGGATGGTAATTATATAGGCAAAAAGGGTATTAAAAAAAAGGTAAAGCCTTAGGAATGCTGTCAAAAAGTGGACAAAACCTAGGACCAACATCCACCTAGAACTCTAGTTGGTTTCTTCTATTTCCCTGATTATAACAACATTTACTATTTTTAATAGTTTTTCGGGTCCTGAACTTCCAGAGCTGTTTTGACCCCCTAAACGGTGTTTTTTTGAGGTTTGAATTAGGCTCATTGCCCTTGGAAAAGGCCTGCAGAAAATCTTGTAGTACTCGGAGAAATATTTCCAATCAGGTATCGTACACGCCAAATGGAGATCATATGACCATGTTACGACCTTGGGAAGTTGGTTGCCCAACTAACCCCAACAGGGCCCACAAACTCTTGTGTTTCATCTCCTTGGGGTTAGGGTTTTGGTTGTTTATGATTTTTACTTTGTTTTTCAATAGTAAAAATGCCCTAGAGCCTCATTGTAACACAGTTCAGAGGCATGTAGCCGCCACATCCCTTCTTAGAGATAAGCTACCATCGCCCGAGCTAGTTTATTTCCATTTTGTATGTAAGCATATTTCAGCTCTTTGATATTAATGGTATGAAGTTTTATATCTGCTCCATTTATGTGTTTATATATGTATTTTGTTTCATTCCTACATAAGTCAGGATCATATTGGCCGAATCTAAATAAGGAAGTGGCAGAGTTTGTGGCTAGATGCTTGGATTGTCAACAAGTAAAAGAAAAGTGTAAGAATCTAGGCAGATTACTACTCGATTTTAGAGTGGAAATGGGAGGTCATTTCCATGGACTTCATTACAAGTTTTCTGAGGACATCTAGACAACATGATTTTATCATGGTTATGGTGGACAAGTTGACAAAGGTAGCGCACTTTGTTCCAGTGAAATCTACTTATTCAGCTAATGGAGTAGCACAGGTCTTCATCAAAGATGTGGTAAGATTGCAAGGTGTCACAAATAATATTGTGTCAGACAGGGATGCTAAGTTCACTTCTAGGTTATGGAAAGAGTTATTTGCAGGATTGGGTACAAAGTTGGCCTTTAGCACAATTTATCATCCATGATATATGGACAAACAAAGAGGGTCAATAAGGTCTTGGAGGACATGTTAAAGATGTATGTGATGCATCAACAGTGGAAGTGGGAAGAGTGTCTTCCACTAGTTGAGTTTTCTTACAAAAATGGGTATAAGGAGTCTTTGAGGAATATTTTGTTTGAGGCACTCTATGGGCAGAGTTGTAATACTCCCATCAGTTGGAGTGATCCAATGAACATGGCGTTGATAGGATCAGACATGTTGGCATATATGGAATAGGAAATGCAAGTTATCAAGAAGAATATAAAGGCAACACAAAACAAGCAGAAAATTTATGCAGATCAACATAGGTTGTTTAAGGAGTTTTAGGTTGGGGAACATGTGTACTTGCACATCAAGCCCAAGAAGAGCTCCTTGAGGATCAGATCATGTGCGAATTTAGCACCTCATTATTGTGGGGCTTTTGAGATCCTTGAGAGGATTGGACCAGTGGCCTACAGACTTGAATTGCCTTCGACATTGAAATTCCATGATGTTTTCCATGTTTCATTATTTAAAATATATGTAAAGGATGTTGATCATGTTATTGATTGGTTTGTATTACAGGTGGAGCCAAAAGGAGAGTTCGAGCTAGAACCTTAGTGTATTTTGCAGAGAAATATGCTCATGCTCTGGAATTGAGCAATCAAGTAGGTTAAAGTGCAGTCGAATCACTTTGGGCCTGATGAAGCTACATGGGAGATGGCTGATCAAATGCGAGCTATGAATCCTTCTCTATTTGTTGGTTGGCCAGATGTCTTTTGGTATATGTTTTGGCATGGTGTTTTGGTATATTTATATATGTATACAGATGTAAATATTGCCATAAGTTGTGTTATAAAGCTACAATAAGCGGTATGGTTGTCGTGTTGTTATGTTTGTCATGTTGGTTTCCTTTTTAGCAGGTTAATCATTGTAAATACTACATCGAGTTAAGTTATAAAGATCCATGAGAAATATGTTTTTCTTTTCAACAGTCTTTCTGGTTGTAGGTGATGAGAAATTATCCAAAATGATCAAGGAGTGATCCAGAGGATCCAAAAGATGCTCAACATTTCGGGAAATGCTTGAAAATAAAAGTTGTCATATGCTTTTTAAACCAATTCCATTGTGTAGATTTCGTAGTTCTGAATCCAACACAACTTGAACAGGAGAAAAAGGATATTGTATGACGAAGTTACAACCAGTCAAAGTTCAGGTCCAAGCAGGGCAAAAAGGCAAAGGCAAACATGTCAAAGTCAAAGTCAACACTCAGTATTTTGACAGTCAACGGTCAAATCATGGTTTCGCCGGTTAGGGTTCCACGCTCATGGTTTCAGATGACATGTGGTGCGTCCAAAATGAGACAAGTGACAATTTTTGGTTGGTGGCATATGGACCAACCGCATGACGACACGTGGCCCTATCAGAGGGTGACACGTGGCCTGTATCGATTGGTCAAAAAAAATTTAAGCGGACCGACAGACCAAACGTGATTCAATATTATGACCTCTGCATTACAAATCTAACGCCCTACCTACTGGGATACATTTGGTTATTATTAAATTCTCTCTGCCACATATATTTAAAGGGTATGCATTATTGGTATGGCAAAAGAAATGGTGGAGCCCGCCATGGTTGGTGGCTCCGCATAGTTATCAACCCTATATTTATCTACTAACCTTAACATACCTCTATCAGCACATTGCATAAGGTTTAGGGCCATTATATCTATTCACCAACATTTATGTTATATTCGTTGTATTATGGTACAGTGGGATGGCAGGTCCGTTGACCCTGCCACCATATCCTTTGTTAAAAATTAAATTTTTGCCATATATGTAACATAACCACCACCGAGTATCACAAAAAAAATGCACTTGTTAAGGATCAAATACCTGACCTTCGCCTTTATAACCTAGGCACTCAATCATTGAGCCACAAGTTCATTTGTTGAATATTTTACGGTGCCAAGTCCTTTTGACTTGCAGCAAAGAGTTTTTTGGCTTATTGTGGCCATTTGGAAACCGTTTTGAGCGCAAAAAGAGTTAAAATAGGGGGTTTGAGGCCTTCTGAATGCACCGGTGGAAATATTTTGATGATATGGAGCTTAGATTTAATGTACAAGCATTTTTAGCATTTTTAATAAAGAGACCTCTCCACTAAAGACCGAGCCCAGAGACATAGACTTGAAGATAGACAAACTTCATTATCAATGTGCTAGTGTCATTATCTCTTGTGTGGTTTTTTGTCAATGTTTATTTATTGTAATTTCCTTCAAGTTACATATGTCTTTTAAATTGAGCTCTTTTTAATAGTGATTTTAATTACATGCAAACACTTTTTAAAATCAATGAACCAATATCAATTTCAATCGGGATTTTAGATCAATTGGTATCAAAGAATTTATTGATAGTTTGGTTTAAGTGTGCATTATCTATAGGAGCAAGTCAAAGCATGGTGAAGGAGATCCAGAATTTGGCTCAAGAATAAGGACAACTCGAGGAGAAGAGATGGCTGAAGAAGGAAGTGGTGATCATCCTTTCGAAATTTGATGTAGGATTTGTGGATGATTTCATGACCTTGAGAGCCATGGTTGAGGAGATTTACTGTGAGTTCATTAAGGCAAAAGAGGAAGATAAACCCAAATATGAGGAAGCCAAGATATCATACTCCGAAAATCATAAAGATGAAGGACCATATGATTCAGGTAAAGAGATAGAAATTGACGATGATAAAAAATATCCTTTCTCTTCTCTTTTTGGCGGTCAACCTAAACAATCTTCTCCAAAACCTTTGCTTAAATTGGATGTAAAATTCAACTTACCCATGTATAATGGTGAAATCAATGCTAAGAAACTTGATAATTGTATTATATAGATGGAGGTGTATTATAGTGTGCAACATATTTTTGATGATGTGGTCAAGATTCAATTGGCTTTGCTTCGTCTATAAGGCACAACACTCATCTAGTGGTAGAGTAAGTTACAACACAAGACTCATCGGATTGGTAAGATTTTTCCGTCATGGAATGATTTTGTTTCTGCACTTAGAAATCAATTCCACCCATGGGGATATAAGGAGAAAGCCTTAATAGAATGAAAAAGTCTTAAAGAGAAAGGACAACCAGTGCAGCAATACACAAATGAATTTTGCAAGAGGGCATTAATACTTGATATTCCCTTACATATACAAGACTCTCTAATGAAATATATAGGAGGATTAACAGAATATATTTGTAATACTATATTCATGTTTAGTCCTACTAACCTGGATAAAGTGGTTGTTCAAGCAACTACATTGAAGTAGGGAAATTTAGAGTTCGTGTATCATTGGAATCAACGTCCATAAAAGAGGGCAAAGGCAAAAGAAAATCCAAGAGGAAAAATTCCATTTAACATGGAAGAGGAGAATCTCTCTTGCAAGCATTGCAATAAGGAAGGGAATGATGAAAAACATTGATGGAAACTACACCCTGATAAGCAATGAAAGTGGTATAAAGAAAAGAAGGGTAAGCAAAAAGTTGCAGCAACAATAGCGCCAAAAGATTGGGTTCAGAATCAAGTGATGAGGCTCAAATTGCATTAGGTTTGGCAGGTAATTCTAGTAATGGTATTGATTTTGATCATTCTTGTGATAAGAAGAGATGAAAGTGATTTCACATAAGGGTCATTATGATGAAAACTAAGATTGACACTTCGATTGATAGTGGATCTCAAGTTAACTTAATTTATGAGAAAATGGTTAAGAAGTTGGGGTTAAAAACTAAAATGGATCATAAACCTTATACATTAAATTAGATGAGTAAAATTCATAAGTTGTAAGTAACTAAGCAGTGTGCGTTACAATTTGCAATTACATCTCAATTTGTGGATAGGGTAACATGTGATGTGGAACCACTAGATGCATGTGGGATGGTCTTAGATAGTCCATATTTATATGATTGGAAATCAACCTTTTACAGGGAACAAAACCAATATCACTTGTTTAAAAGGGGAATTGAATATATTGTGCATTCTCATCCTATATAGGCAAACAAATATTTTCAAACAATGGAACAATTAAAGAGGGAAGCTTATGCAAGTAAAAATATGTTTGTACCATCAACGACACTTTAGCATAGAACAATTAAAAAAAAAAAAAAAATGTGCTTAAGAAACTAGAGATTGTACAATAAGTATTGTTGCATGATAAGTTGAGTTGTGTTCCATTTATGAAGAGTCAGCAGGGTATAGTTTCATTTATGTCAATATGTTCGGTGTTGTTATTCAATTTGTTTATATTCAACAATATGTGGTTGATAACAACAAACATGGATGTAGATATGGATGCAAAATGGAACATCGTGCTTTGCAATTTTTATGTTATATTGATGATTATGTGGATGAGTAACATGTACAAATTCATAGCAGGTTGCCGAAAGATTTTGGGCAGGTGGAGAGACATTATCCTCACCTTCAAACAATGTAGACAACCTTTTGGTGGTCCAAAAGGTCTTATTGGGGAAGAATGATGAGGAATGATATGAAATGATCAAGGAGTGATCTAGAGGATCCAAAAGATGCTCAAAATTTCAGAAAATGCTCGAAAATAAAAGTTTTCATATGTTTTTTAAACCGACTCCATTGCATAGATTTCGTCGTTTTGAATCCAATGCAAATTGAATAGGCAAAAAAGGATATCGTATGATGAAGTTACAACCAGTCAAAGTTCAGGTCCAAGCATGAAAAAAAGTCAAAGGTAAACATATCAAAGTCAAATTCAACACTCAGGTTTCTAACAGTCAATGCTCAACTCATAGCTCTGGCGGTTAGGGTTCCAAATGACACATTGTGCATCCAGAATGAGACAAGTGGTAATTTTTTGTTGGTGGCATATGGACCAGCCGCAAGATGACACATGGCCTTATCAGAGGGTGACATGTGGCCTATATCAGTTAGTCAAAAATTTGTTAAGCGGATCGACGAATTGAACATGATTCGATACCATGACCTTTGCATTACAAATCTAATGCCTTACCAACTGGGATACATTTGGTTCTTGTTAAATGCACTATGCCACATATATTTAAAGGGTGTACATTATTGGTATGGAAAAAAAAATGGCAGAGCCCGCCATGTTTAGCAGCCTTGCCATAGTTATCAACCCTATATCTATCCACCAACCTTAATATACCTCTCCCAACGCATTGGATAAGGTTTAGGGTCATTATATATATTCGCCAACATTATTGTTATATTCGTTGTATTATGGTATGGTGAGGTGGTGGGTCCTTTGACCCCGCTAGCATATCATTTGTTAAAAATTAATTTTTTTCCATATATGTAACATAACCACCACCAAGTATCACAAAAAATTGTGCTCGTTGAGGATCGGACACCCGAACTCCGCCTTTATAACCTGGGTGCTCAATCACTGAGCCACAAGTTCATTTGTTGAATATTTTACAGTGCCAAGTCCTTTTGAGTTGCAACAAAGAGTGTTTTTGGCTTATTGTGGCCATTTGAAGACCGTTTTGAGCGCATAAAGAGTCATAATAGGGATTTTGAGGCCATCTAAATGTATTGGTGGCATTATTTTTACAAGTTGGTGCTTATATTTTGATGTACAAGCATTTTGATCATTTTTAATAAAGATGCCTCCCCACTAAAGACCGGGCCAAAGACGTAGGCTTGAAGATATCTGAACTTCGTTATCAACGTGCTGGTGTCATTATCTCTTGTGCAGTTTGTTGTTAATATTTATTTGATGCAATTTCCTTCAAGTTACATATATCTTTTAAATTGAGATATTTTTAATGGTGATTTTAATTACATGCAGACACTGTTAAAAAGTTAATGAACCAGTATTGGTTTCAATAGGGATTTCAGATAAGTAGGTGTCATTGAACATCGAGGACGGTGTTCCCCTAAGGGAGAGAGGTTTGTAATAGCCCCGGGTTAAAAATCCATGTAATAAAATTAATAAAGGAAAAAATAAGACCAAGGTCATGGGACATTTATTCCAAGTTGAATGATGGGAAAAACATCTTAGTGGGTGTTCATTTGGTTTATTATTGCTAAAGAAAATTGGCAAAGGAAATGGCAAAGGCTTTGGAATGGCAAGAGGCATTTATTGGCATTTTATTTATAAAGTAAAGAAAATTAGGAGAAAAGGAAGGTGAAAGGTCATATGTTGCATGTGAGGAGGAAAATGAAGGGAAATTAATGGAAAATGATGAAAATAGAGGCCTCGTTGATAAAAAGGCTTCCGAGGATCAATTCACAATCTTTTTTCAGTTCAGTTCTGGATCTCACTCACTGTTCTCTCTTTCTCATACTCTTTCACACTTAGAGTATTCTTGGAGCACTCTAGCATTGGAAGAAGGATGGACAAATAAGTAAAAGGGAAGCAAAGATCAAGCAAGGAAGAGTTGGATCAAGAGGCTACAATGAGATTACTTGTAGGTATTGAGTTGCATGTATGATTTCCTTGATAGCTTTGGCATGCATGACATATTCATGTTTGTATTTGGTTCTCTTGTTGTCATTGGCATGGGTTTTTCCAAGTGTTATAGTGGTTTTAAGCCTTGCCTTTACATTTCCAGATAACCATGGTGTAATGGGGTTTCTCTTACTTGGTTGAGATGGATTGCCAGATGGTTTCAAAATTGAGTGGGGTGGTCTTAGGAGGAAACAAAAAGCCTATGAATCCCTGGATTGGTGAAGGTGGGATTGCGGTAAAGTCAGATTGTGTATACCCTCATTGGGCATAGGAATCCTTGACCGATGAATGGAAAGATATACAGTAAATCCTAGAGAGTGGATACAGACAAATTCCTCATGGTTTAGGTGGAGAATTTTGGAGGAATCCATGCTTGTATATGCTTGGTGATCCCTGGACTGGTATGTGGTAGTATTACAGTAAAGCTTGGTAGTGTATGTTTCTTGTTTAGGCCTAGGAATCCCTTGACAAGATTGTGGCAAATCCTGACTATATAGATGAGGGCTTGGGCCTAGGAATCCCTTGGTGGATTGCGGTAAAGCTTGAGGAAGCCCTGGTTTTTTTTTTGTAAGTCACACATTCATGCTTGGAATATGACAGGGGGATGATTGGATGAAAGAAAGATTTGGTTCAACCCAATATATAGTTGAGTGGTACGGAAGTCCCTAACTTGGTTGCATTTTGCATATGTTAATAAGAGCTCTTTTCCTCTTGTGTATTATGTGTAAATGTGTTTGTTATTATGTGGTTATAATGGTTGTTTTGTCATTGTTGATCTGTTGGTTATAAGCATGGTTTATGACAGACCTAAGTTATGGCTCTCATCATGTTTTGTTTTATAAATGAAATGTCAATGAATGTATGCCCCAATAGATGATATTGCAACTATTCTGAGATGACATCATATATTTTTGACAATTCTTAGATAAGTATGAAGTCCCTATGCTCATATGTGTTTATATGATTTGTAGATTACATGTTCATGATGTGTTTGACGAAATGTTTGTCATGGATAGGCCTTGTCAGGTTAGGTCCTTCCTCAATTTTTGCATTATAAGCCTTGTCATCTTGTTATTTATCATTTCTGAGAGTTTCATCAAGCTCTAGGTAGAGGCCTGAGTCCTAGCCCTGAAAAAGTGGCTTAGAATTCAGGGTCACGGGCACAAAACTACTTGAAAAATGCTAGAGTCACATGGATTCCTTATTGTGGGAGCAACTAGAGGGTTGTAGTTGCTTGGAGGGATTTTCATGGGTGTGACTGAGGGTCTAGTTCAATCAGAAAGCAGGTTAACTCAAGGGTTTAGCACCTGGATTGCTTGGTTAGCCCTGAGGGGTCTTATAGCTCCTAATGAAGGTCAGTTTGGTTTTGTTTTATCAATTCCACTTCCTTAATTGTACTTGGAGAGTTGAATCATATCATAGTAACTCTTCATCATATGTTTACCCCAATGGGCTGATTAGCTTGGGTAAATGTGGGAGGAGAGTGTTACACCCTGGTCAACAATGATACATTATGATGATTGACTAATAGGGATTTATGTGAAAAATTGTAACATTAAATATCCATTGAACAATATTTTAAGTGATGCAAATCTATGTTTAGATATTTTTGGTACAAAGAAGAAAAGATTGGCCAATAAAAATCAACCACAATGAATGAGCCAGTTGACTAGGTCATCACCTCTAAAGAGATTTGATTTGTGCAACTAGGATTCCAAGAAACCCTGAAAAGAAGAAGATGTATGTCCACTGTGTACTTTGTTGAGAATTTGATTGAGAAAAATAATACCAAGTCCAATGTTCTTTCAATTCGAAGAGCACCCACTTAATTGTAGATAATTAAAGTTAGCAACATCTGATGGGGACTAGAATCTGTGCCATACTTGTTAAAGCACCACAAATCCATGTCCAGCTAAGGTATATGAGTAATTATGTTGAGTCAAAAGTGTATATAATCTACCATACTCTAAAACCTCTATGAATTTTGGTCTTTAAACTCTTTTGAGAAAACACATGTTTTTAATCATTAATTCCATATATACATAAAAATAACTTAATCTACAACGTTTGTGAATACATATATTTAATATCTTAAAAATGATATTATCAATAATAAATATATTTAAATAATACAAGAAAAAATATATATATCCTTTTATAAAAGAAATTAAAGAATACAATTATGAGGTAGATTTTAACTTGAGATGTCTTCTTCAAAAGTTCAATAACATTGATATATTAACAAGTAACCCATTAAAAATGCATACTAAATGATGTTTGAAATCATTAAAATAAGATATCAATATTAATCGTTAACACATAGTTGAAATTAATCAATCAAAGAAATATAAAAGCATGAAGTTTCCAAACCTATCATTAATATGATGATTTTGAAACTTCAAATTTTATTTATATAATGTTTGGAATAACAAAATCTAAAATGAAAGAAGATTAACAAGGTTGTATAGTTTCCCCAATGAGGGTGAGGAACAGAGAGGAGGATGTTCCTGAGGGAACGCGTGGGAGCCTATGGTAAGCATGTGGCTATAGGATGGCGGGTTGGCCTAACGACCCTCCCATATTACCTTGAGTACGAGAGATAGTAAATACTGGCGTGGGAAACCTCAAGTCACATTGGGGCTTGCGAAGGGTGGTGAGCGCATTAATGTTGTGGAGGGTGGCAGGGGTATTCGATGGTCATTCTACAGTGGAGAGAGTTTTGGAGCCTATGTGTGGAGTGCTCGGAGAAGAGGAGGGTGTCGCAGAGGTGCTTCGGGCCGACCGAAGGGTCAACATTGTCGTAGAAGGTCCACCCAAGCTGGTGGGTGTGGGTAGCTGTCAATTGCCGAATTGGGCTTGGCAAGAGTAAGTCCACAAGGAATGTGATGTATGCATGTCTGACGGGGGTGGTTTGCTATGTATTCTAATTTGTTTGATGCAGTTTCAATTTGGGTTGGTTGCGAATTTTCCTTTGGTGGAGTGGGATTATTGAACTGCACATCCCCAGCCAGTTCACAAGGTCCTAGGCAGCAAGGTGGTGTCATTGGTGAGCCTGTCATGGGTTTTGGTTTGCTGAAGTTGTGAGGGGTCGCTTCCGGGGGGGTGTATGTTGTTAGTTCAAGGTGGAAAATATCTTTGTAAGCTGTGGGTGCCTGATGCCAGAGGGAGAGGAGGTTCAACCAAAGCTTGTGGTCTTAAACCCTACATGGATTGTTTGGGAGATATTGGAAGGGTGTACTTCGTCTCGCTTAGGTGGTGTCCGGGTTTCAAGCATACATCCCATTCCTCGCTCAGGGTAGTCCTTAACCAGGTGCCGCCTAATTTGGGTAGGCTAGGCATGGTTAAGTCCCGACCTCTGCTCGATCTAGTGTCTGACAGTGGTGAGGAAGTCTTGAAGGTCTAAGTCTAGAGGGTTTGAGCCGTGCGGCTTCAGGAGGCATAGGTGGTGGCCAATCAGGGCATTCTGGACGTGTAGGGTCAACAACTCAAGGTGGTAGACGCGGGGTCTCAACTAGGAGTTGGGGCCACCTCGCTCCACTTGTTCTGTAGCAAGGAGGTTTGGTTTGTCGTGGTGGTTCCTAGCATTGTGTGCCAGTGCGTCAGGGTGGTCGTGGTCAACGACAAGGCTGTTGTATGGAGCACTGTAGAGATGTGGTTTAGTCAATTTTGGATCATCTGGAGAATTCAAAGCGGGTTATACAGGAGGGGCATGCCGAATTGATATCAACTCTGAACAAAATGCATTATTTCCAATTTCATACCAAAGAGCGTGTTGTTGTGGTCTGGCACAGTCAGAATTTTCTATCAGAGAAGGTGGAGAAACTGGAGGCATGGATGGCCCATTTTGAGGAGCATGTCCAATGCTCCTTTCATCCTTTGGCCCCTTTTGGTACAACTTCGAACAACCCAAATTCCATCACATCTGACAACTAGCATGCATATAGGTGTTTTATATGTTTTGTTTGTTCATTAGGGCCTATGGCCTTTGAAATCGCGGATTGCCTCTCTCTCTGGTTTTTTGTTTCATTGTCATATTCTTTCGGTGGTAGTCAACAAACCTTGTCGGGGTGAGGCTACGTGCAATTTTCCTATGATGTATTTCCTTTTGAAACTATGGATAGAAATTTGACTTACAAAAAAAAAACAAGGTTGTATAGTTAGAGTTTCTTGCCACTTGGTTTAATTATTGAAATTTGAAAGTATGAACCAACTTAGACATTTGAACAAGGGCTACAAACACTATAGATGGTATATATGGTTGATTCACTTTGTAGAATACATGCTAACAAAATTCAACCAATTAATAGCAACGAAGTCCAGTTGTGTATTAAGTCCTCTCTCTCTCTCTCTCTCTTCTCTCTTCTCTCTCTATATATATATATAATATATATATATAAATTAAATGGTCTTTTTCCTCTTTTAATTTAATTAATTAAAAAAATGTCATATGAAATGCTTTATAGGTTTCTTAAGCATGTGGTATCCATAAGCGATGGTATTGGTCAATGGTATTGTAACAAAGCCTGTTTGTAAATATGGTAAAGTGGACTTGAATCTCCATGGTTAAGAATCATGAAGTAAATGTTTTGATGTCCACCATGGTTAAGAATCATGGAGTAAATGTTTTGATGTCTATCATGAATTGACGAGTATAGGCATTTACTAACCATTTTGTTTATATGATTAGGGTAGTAACATATGGCTTACAAAATCTTAATTTAATTATCAATAAATGTTAGGTAGATGATAGTGATTTAACGTTCACATAATATTCTAGAATATTCATAGTGGTGGATGGAAAATGAAAGAGAGATTTATTTTAAAAGTAATTAAGCCCTTTCTTCCTTTTTAATTAAATTGGTTAATTAAAAAAACATATCTCATATGAACACGAGTTAATGATTTTGGAGCATGCGGTATTAGCAAGCCATGATATTGTACCAAAGTCTATTTAAAGGTTAAGAATCTCCATGCAAAGTGGGATTAATGTACATCATATATATATATATATATATTTTTATAATAAAATATTAATACTAATATTAAATAAGTTCTAATTTAATTAATTTTTATGCTTTTTATTTAAATTAGGCAATGTTAGATATATCATAAGATAAGTATTTTAATATTTTTATCATATGAAAAAATAGAGCTGGATTTTATTAAAGGGGCAAAAACCCAGTTGCTTATGTATTCTGTCATTTTGCTGCACTTTTGTCATAAACAAAACATAACAAGTCTTCAAGACTGAAAAACTTTCCACATTGTAACTAAATAAAAGTCTTGTTGTCTCTAAATGGTTAATACAGACACAATCTCAAAAAGGAGAAATAATCTAACAACATATGTGTGAAAAGTGTGAGAGAAAAAACCAACTGTGACAAATAAACTATGGAAGAGCAATCTGCCCCTCCACATTGGGTGCGTCATTAGAGACAAAGGAGAAGTATATGTATCCTTTCAAATCCTCCAGCCCTGTTTCGGATAGGGAGTTAGTAGTGACATTTCTTTCTCTATATATATGTTGGATGTTAAAATTTGTGAAGGACTTAACGAGTGCATCCTCCCATTCCCTCCAGCCCTTGAGATCAAGGGGGTCAAGTGATGAGGTGCCCAATATGCCCTAAATAATAGTCATGGAATCCCCATATACATGTATGTTATGAACTTGTTTTTCTTTAGCAAACCATAGCAAGACCCATGATGCCTCCAATTTCTCCCTAGTATTAGTTCCCAAGCCCCCATGTCAATGCAACTTGTAGCGAGTATATTTAGAGATTTGAAGGCAAGCACCACAATCACATCACCCCCTTTGTGTAGCACCATAAAAAAAATTGGCGGTTAGAATGACCTATGAGCTCAAATGCCTCCCCAACATGTCCTTGAAAGTTTTTCCCCTAGATTCTATACATTCTGTCCAAGCAATGTTCTTGGAGCAAATGATGTGAGCATTAAGTTTTGACCCCAAAATATGAGATGATTTCGGGCCTTCCATATCTCCCAAAGACAAATAATGTAATGTATCTATATATTCCACTACCTTCCAACCCCCATCGAAGACATAGCTCAAGTGAGGTGAATTACCTAAAAGCAATTTTAAAATGGGAAAAAGTGGCCACCCATATCTCGATGGAAAACCTGCGTAACTGTAGTATAGTTTCCATATCCTCACCGCAAAGGGAGTATCGTCCCAGACCCTGTAAGCCTCGTCTACACAAATTGTCCCATGTCAAAATATTGTTCCTCCACACCATCTAGCATAATAGTGTAATTTTTAGTGGGGCCTTCAAACGCCACAAAGCTATGGACCACCTTGCCAATGTAGACTCCTGTGTATCACACATGTATTGAAAATAATTTTCAGCAACCACCACAACTCCTTTCTTAAGTGGCCTATTCCATGTAAGGGAATATCCTCTCTCACTTCGACAAAGGTTGGCCCTTTGGAGTGCAATGACGTATTGATACCATTCCTGAGCATGTAGTCCCGACAAACCAATATGTAATGTTCATATTTTCTGGAGAAATCACATAGAGAACAAAGGGTCGACGCGTTTCGAACCTAGATCTAGGTTCATCATCAGGACCAGGATAAGGAGCAAGATCAACTGACCAAAATATATAAAAATCTCAGAGATGCAATGGTAAATTCCAATGGATAAATGTTTCTTTTTACTTTATTTTGTTATTTTTATGAATGTTAAAGGACCAAAGTCAAATTAGTTAATTTTGAATTTTGAATTTTAATTTAATTATATATATTTTAAGAAAAAAATATAACAATATATATATATATAATATAATATATATATATATATATATATATATATATATATTATATATAGATATAATTTGATTTTATTATTTTTTTTTTATAAGATTCTAATTATTTTTTATTAAAATTTTTATTATAATTTATTTTATTATGTTTTTAAGATTAAAAAAAAAAACTTCAAGACAAAAGACTGAAACTAATGAGGGAAAGAACGAAGAGAAGAGATCCATGCGTTACTTAACTTCCATCCATCATCCCTCTTAAGAGTTTTACTCCTCTTTTCAATTTCAATGGCTTCTCTTAATCTTCGGTGATGGAATTGATCAACCCTTGGGAGGACCTTAGAGTCCTCTAAGCAAATATGGTGTTTCATTAATTTAGCATGTTCGAGTAGAGTAGAGGAGCAGATCCCATAGTGCCTAAGATCCGTTGCATGCTCATGAATCCTTTGTGAAATGGAACGACCAGTCTCACTGATGTAGGGGGTTCCACAAGAACACAGAATTAAATAAACACCTTTCATGCATTTGGGATCAATAGGGTCTTTGACAGATCTTAAAGAGCTACGAATGATTTTAAGAGGTCTAAAAACCATTCATAGCTCTTTAAGATCTATCAAAAACTCTATTGATCCCAAATGCATGAAAGGTGTTTATTTAGTTATGTGTTCTTGTGGAACCCCCTACATCGGTGAGACTGGTCGTTCCATTTCACAAAGGATTCAAGAGCACGCAGCGGACCTTAGGCACTGTAGGACCCACTCCTTTGCTCTAGCCGAACATGTTGAATTAATGAAACACCATATTTTCTTAGAGGATTCTAAGGTCCTCGCGAGGGTTGATCAATTCCATCACTGAAGATTAAGAGAAGCCATTGAAATTGAAAAGAGGAATAAAACTCTTAATAGGGATGATGGATGGAAGTTAAGTAACGCTTAGATCCCTTCTCTTTATTCTTTCCCTCATTAGTTTCCTTCTTCTGTCTTGAACTTTTTTTTTAATCCTAAAAACATAATAAATAAATTATAATATAAAATTTCTTAATAACAAAATTAGAATCTTTATATATATATATATATATATATTATTGTGTTTTATTTTATTTATTTTATTGTTTTGTTTTTTCTCATTCATATATATATATATAATTAAATTAAATTAAAATTCAAAATTAACTAATTTGACTCTGATGCTTTAACGTTCATACAAATAAAAAATAAAATAAAAAGAAATATTTAACTCTTGGAATTTTCGTTTGCATCTCTAAGAATTTTATATATTTTGGTCAGTTGATCTTGCTCCTCGTCCCGGTCTGATGATGAATCTAGATCTAGGTTCGAAACGCATCAACCCTTTGTTCTCTATATAATTTCTCTAGAAAATATGAACATTAAACCCATATGTGTTTCCAATTTCCAAATAAGATATACTCCATTCCACCCCTTGATAACCTGATATATCATTAATAATCCCCTCCCATACAAAGCCTCAATACTATCTTCTCCCAATAAGTGAGAATCCAAAACTCCCGCAATCAATTCCGTCCCAATTCCCTCCCAATAGTTAACAAATTCCTATTACCAAATGACCACTGAATCATTTGCAATAGCCATTCCTTTACCTTTTGGAAGTTTCCTCCCCATAGTTAATAAATTCCCATTACCAAATGACCACTGAATCATTTGCAATAGCCATTCCTTTACCTTTTGGATAACCCTCCATATAAATGAGCCCCTCTTAATGTCGATTTCAAGCAACTAAATCCAATGTATAATTATCGTGTGTAAATGCTATTTGGTTGACATGATTTGTGCCCAGATTCCATCTCCGAATAAGGCACGTCAGAGCGATTTAATAAGCAAAGATCCGGGAAAAGTTGATGTGTTCAATATCCCCCACCTTCAAGTTCTTTTGGCTTCGATATGGTATCTCAGTCAATTAAATGATACTTGCTTTCCCCAATACCAGACCACAAGAAACAAGAAACGAGCCAATATTTCAAGTATTTTAATATCTATATATGTTTCTGAGTCATTTAATGGTTATTCTAATTTTAATAATAATCTAATATTTTTTAATAAATAATTAAATATAAAAATAAGATTATGTCAAAACAGATTCTATGTTTTTTTTTTTTTTTATTTCTAATTAATAAATAAAATATCATATCGATATGAATGTTATTCCATTTTCTCTATAAAAATTTTTATTTAATATCATTAATTCATTAAATTAAATAATTAATATATATATAATTAATTTTTCATTTAATTTCAATTTTAGTTTTTTTTATTCAAATATATTTTTTCATGTTTTTGTTTTTTAATTCTAAATATATTCATATTTGAAAATAATTCTTTAAACATTTACTACTTATTTACTATATATATATTGCATGTGGTTCACGAGCACCCTGGTCAGTGAGTGATCGCTACGTCCACGGAAAAATTTGGGCGATAGCTAGGCTAAATCGCCCCTCGGCCTACTGCAAGACCTGACCCCAAGGGCATCTGGGCGATAGCTAGGCTAAATCGCCCCTCGGCCTACTGCAAGACCTGACCCCAAGGGCATCTGGGCGATAGCTAAGCTAAATCGCCCCTCGGCCTACTGCAAGACCTGACCCAAGGGCTTCGGGTAGATTCGACCCTGTGACCTCCCGATAGCGAGGCACAGTTTTTGACCAACTAAGCTAACCCTTGGGGCTTATATAT
>APFE031198454.1:8066-35948 GCA_000404065.3 Pinus taeda
GCTCTGCTTAACTATTTAGGCACAGCAATCTTAAATGAATTAATATCTATGTTGGAAAGATACAGTCATCTATATGCTTGTCTTTTAGATATAGAACATCAAATGCTATGCTTTAGAGCTCAATAGATTCCCCGGATAGTTTCATTTATTTATATTTCTGTTAATAGTTTTAGCCTTTCGCTCACCGCTAGTGTAATCTATAAATCATTCACCCATCCCATTTATCTATTTCTGGGAAACTGGTCCCATTACCCCCAGTTGGAGCCACTACCCCAAATGGAAAAGTAAGGTCCAGACCGGGTGGTTTCCCCAATGTTGTTGCAGCGATTTTCGAGGCATCAACACTTCCTTATCAATATCAAGAACAAGATACCATTATGAACTTCTCCAAATGCAACCTAGGAAACATATATACATCATCCATAAGTTCACCATATGCAACTTATGCATTGTTGATATCCTCTCATCAATGAAAGAAGCCAAAAAATAGTGAGTAAATCATGAATTCATCACAAACAAAATCATGCACCAAGTATTTCTCAAGAAACCATAATGCCAATAATGAATTATTAGAACCATACCATATTCTTCCCCTAAACCTATGCCAATTCTTCATCATCAAATATCATCACATTATATCCATATCATCAACCAACAAATGCACTAAAGAACTGTTTCACCAACAAAAATCGCATTTTTCAACAAGTCATGGACCAATATTATTGTTTATGCAGGAGCATTCAGCTCAGAAGAATCATTGTATTTTAGTAGACATAGGGGGGTCTTGTGTTTGAAGGAAGCTGGTTTCCCAAATGATAAATTAATGTAATTATTTAGGCTTTTGAGTGATTTTAATGAGAATATAAATTAATTAAGTATTGTGATGCATATTGTAAATGTTCTCAAATGAAGGGGAACATAAGAGAATCAGGATAGTTGAGAGTTCATATGAATTGATATATCTGGAAATTGATTGTAGATCTTGAATTAAAAAATAAGTTCATGATTTATAGGATTGAGAAGATTCTTAGGTTTTAGTTGAAATTATTAAGGATCTAAACAAGGAATTGGCTATAGAATCGTTTTGTATAAATGTAAGCCTAAAAGGCATAGTCAAGTTAGATAGTTAGCTGGTTAGCTAGTTAGATGTTGTGAGTTAGAGGCTTGATTGTAAGCCTATGGGCAGGTAGGAAAATATAGGCCACTGATTAGAATATCAGGCCAAAGAAAGAAATATATTCTTATGTAAGTATTTATTTATCAATGTAGAGAATTCAATCATGAATTGTGTGGTGTGCATTGATTAATGGAGTTATGAATTGTGTGTCAGTTAGAAGTTTTTGCATAGTATGTATATGCAAGTGAAGTTCGAGAAGAAGATAGAGAAGAAGGGGAGTATGTAGGATCGGAGTTTGATCAATGAATCCAAACAAAGGATCCAAGTGAAGTTCAAGGATGATAGTGAATAAGAGTATGTGGAGTTAATCTCAGGAGGGAGTTGTGCTTCAGAACAACCAAAGATCATAATGCTAGAAGAAACCTAAAACCCTAGAAGAACACTGAAGAAACGACATAAAAACAAAGTAAAGGGAAGGAAAAAGAAGTGAGGTGTCAATACACAGGAACCGTCAGATCATTTAGATCGACGAATGTTAATGGAAGAAGAAGAATTATGGAGTAATATATCTAGATCATCAGATCGATAGACCCGTTAGGATCGAATTGGGGTGATCAACAAAACTGGCGGGGTTAAGGGAGAGTACGAAATTTCCTTTGATCGTGGCTGAAGTCTTGCACTCACTCCTAGCCGTCGATCTCATATTCAACACCTTACATCACAATCAATTGTGGAGGCTAAGTTGTTTTTTAATCCGTGTGCTAGTTGAAGTCCCAAAAATGTAGATCTGACGGACTCTTATATCCAATAGATATCGGGTCATAAAGTGATTGAACTTTAAGTTCAAAATCAGACCCAATTTTTATACATCAAGGATTTATATTCCTTATCAGCTAAGTAAGATCGGTTAAATGTCACGCATGATTCCTGTCTAATATCGTTTTTGAACATTGGATCAAGTGTGCTTTGATCAAATGGCAGGGGATCGTCGATTAGTTTCAGATCACAATATTTCATGAGAAGATGAACCTTGGCCTTAAGAAAATGCAATTTTCAATGTGTGATGCTCATCCGTATCATCAACCATCAGATTGAAGGTGAGATCAATGACCGAGATTGAAGCTGATAAATCTTGGGAAAGAGTGAACCTAAGAAGTTTATGGACTGGAGTGAAGTTTATTTGAGTTCCGGAGGATGAATGGAGATTGCACAACGACTGTCGATCTGAGGGAGAGAAATTAATGGTGGATGTTGAATGTGATAAAGTGAGCATCGATAAATTTGTAGAGACCAAGGAAAGGTGAAAAGGTAAGGTTTACGTGTGTTTATGGAGTATTTCTATTATATAAGAATTATAATAGAAATAAAGTGGATAAAGGTTTTATGGGTTCAGTTCGAATATAACCAAAGTTAAAGAGTGGGGTTGGTTAATATGCATGGGGTATAGAATTAACAAAAGTTTATTGAAGGTTGAGTAAAGTACCACTCAAAGGTTAATTTAGCATCAAAGTTGGATGGTCAAAAGTAACATTTCTGCATAAACGTAATTAAGAGCCAAACCTTAATTTGTGAAGGTTTTCACCATGGATATGGGGATTAAGGCCTGGGACTAGTTAAATACAATTTTATTTGCATAATGTAGGTATTGTTAGCTTAGGCCGATTTCATTTGGTATCAAAGATGAATTGTGGTTGAAACAATTGATATCAAAATAGAATAAGGTAATTGTGTGTAAGAGATCTTTGAGAAAATTTAGAACAAAGTTATGTTTTAAGGTGTGTATCCAGGTAAGAGGAGATAAAATTCTAAGCTGACAAGCAGTAGGCACACACAGATAATGTGTAGCAGAATTTACAGATGCAAGAAACAAAGAACAATCCATTCAAAGTGTAGGAGAATGGTAGAACAAGATCATACAAAGATCTTGAGGGTAGCAACATAAGAAGGTGAGAAGATTGCAACAACCTAGAGCAAGGAGTGCTCAATTGGTTCTAGAGGAAAGAACCAGAGAGATGTCAAAATACTAAGCTCAAGGAGAGAAGCTTAGTGAGGCATATCTAGCAAGAAGGAGACTTGTTACTATAGAGGTATTGTTGCAGCTCACAAAGGCAATTCCACAAAGGATGTGGGTAGAATTTCTAAGGGATAAAAGAAGATGGTAAAAGTTTCTGAATGAAAGTAGAATGTGGCAGAACCTTGAGGAATTCCAACAGAGGTTGGATAATGAGTAAAATTGTGTTCTTAGAAGATCCAGATGAGTTGAAGCCTAGAAGGAGCAGAGAGAAGTGCTCAAAGAGGTTCCAGAGACAAAGAACCAAGGGCTTGCCAAAATACCAAGTACAGAGGAAAGCTTGGTGAGGTAAGTGGTAGCAGGGAGGACTTGTTGTTGCAGAGGCTTTAATGCAACTCATAATGAGTGAGTGAAGAATTCATAGAGATGGAGAAGAAGATTACCATTGATAGCAATTGTGGAGGTTCTCAAGAAGGCCACAATAGAAGAAACGTGAAGAAAGAGAATGCCAAGGCAAATGGAAAGAGAATCAGTCAAGAGGAAATTGACAAAGAGATTGTTGAGATGAAATAACAACTCAATGTATTAATGATGATACTTGAGGAAAGCCAAATACTAGGTTGGGTCTTCAAGAAAAATCCAGTGAAGTGGCAAAAGTTACAGAGAAGGCTACAATAGAGGCAAGTGAACAACCTAGTGGAAGAACTCAGAGAAGATGAGTTGGAAATGGAAGTTTCCATTTGTGAAGTAGAATAGGGTGAAGATGAAGACATGAAGACTGAAACTTCAAGTGAGACCAAAGGGTCAGATGATTTTAAATATGATAATTTGTGTATGTTTGCAGGTGAAGCGTGTGAAGAAGGACAATTTGCTGATATTGACATAAAGGAGGAAGAAGACAGGAAGAATCTAAATTATGTTCTAAAAGAAGATGATATAGATAGGTCTCATGTAAATACCTATACACAGTTGGGAAAAGGTTTACTTTTCAGCATGTTGCAAGGACTAAAAGTAGAGGAAGTTGGATTCGTGAGGATGGCCAAAAGCAAGAAGAAGTAGAGAAGGATATCAAGAAATCAAGTGAAGGATTTGATGAGTTTGAAGAGAAGACCATTCAAATATTTCTGAGTCATGTGAAGGACTTGGAACAACAAGAGGACTTGATGATTGAATCATCAAATGAGATCATGACATCTTGTGGTTTTACAACTGACAAGTTGTGTGTGAATGCAAGTTTTGTAGAAGACAAACCATCTTATGGAATTGTCTTGAACGAAGCTGAAAGTTGCCAAGTAAAGTATGATTATGATTGCCTTTCAAATGAAGATCAAGTTGAGTTATTATAGCAAAAGGAGCTCATAAATTCCTTGCTTAGTGGAGGAAATATCTTTAGTAGAGATGAGACAGTTATGTCTTATGATAAGAAATTTTCTATTGGTAAGAAAAATGAGGAATTGATTTCTTAAATGGCCAAAGGGAGAGTGATGGAGAGACATCTAAAACTATCATAGAGATGGAGGATTAGAATGAAGAAGTAGTGTCGACTAGAAGTTATACTTGTGAAAAAGTAGAAGATAGTGAGGATTGTACAAAGCTTTTAGGAGAAATTCCAAGTGAGATGGAAAATTTATGGCATGAGTTAAGTCTTTTGGAGAAAAGCCTAGAAAACCAAAAAGTAAGTGTTGAGGTTGTAAAATGAAAACTGAATGAGAATTAAGAAGTTCACTACAGTGGACAAGGACAAGAAGACATCATTAAAACAGATGGTGTGGAAGAGAGACTAGATGATAGTCTCATGAATTCTTTTGAGAATTCAAATCAACATACTAATTTGCTAACAAAGGAGGAAGAATTAAAGCAGCAAGATGAATTGTTGCCAAAGGAAGAAAAGGCACATAAGCCTTATGATTTTTATTTTAACAATTTTTTTATGATTACAGGTTTTGTTGTAGACAAGGAGAAGAAATTAGATGTTGCAAAGAAATATATCTTCAAGGATATTCAGGAACCTTGCGTGGAAGCAATATCTACAATGATACCTGGAGTAATATCAAGAGTAATAGTAGAAGCTAAAATAGAAAAGGCTAAGGAAAGTAATCAACAATTTGAGTATGAATGGATAGTGTGCAATGAGATGCAGAATGTGAAGGTGCCAAAGTTAGTGGACAACAACAACAACATGAAGCAGAGAGGAAGAGATAGTAGTAAATGGAAGAGTATGGACCATCTCAAGGATGTGATGGAAATGGAAATTGAAGAACTATGGTAGTTGATCATGAAACAATCCAAGCTAAGGAAAATGACATCACAAAGTGTGATCAATCAGAATTTGAACCTAATTGACAAGGAGAGGAAGATGAAATAAAATAAAACAGACATACAACAGAGGCAAAGGTGCAAAGCATTCAGACAACTACAAACTAAAGTTTGGGACCCTGGAGGTTTTCTATCAACATATGGAGACACTTGATTAGGAGATAATGCATATTTTCTACTTTGGGAGTCTCATGCAGGAGCATTCAGCTCAGAAGAATCATTGTATTTTAGTAGACATAGGGGGGTCTTGTGTTTTAAGGAAGTTGGTTTCCCAGGTGTTAAATTAATGTAATTATTTAGGCTTTTGAGTGATTTTAATGAAAATAGGAATTAATTAAGTATTGTGAGACATATTGTAAATGTTCTCGAATGAAGGGGAACATGAGAGAATCGGGATAGTTGAGTGTTCATAAGAATTTATATCTTTGGAAATTAATTGTAGGTATTGAATTAGGAATTAGTTCATGATTTATAGGATTGAGAGGATTCTTAGATTTTAGTTGAAATTATTAAGGATCTAAACCAGGAATTAATTGTAGAATCCTTTTCTATAAATGTAAGCCTAAAAGGCATAGTCAAGTTAGATAGTTAGCTAGTTAGCTAGTTAGAGGTTGTGAGTTAGAGGCTTGATTGTAAGCCTATGGGCAGGTAGGAAAGCATAGGCCACTAATTAGAATCTCAGGCTAGAGAGAGAAAGATACTCTTATGTAAATATTTATTTATCAATACAGAGAATTCGATTCTGAATTGTATGGTTGTATTGGTTAATGGAGTTATGAATTGTGTGTAAAGAAGTTTCTGCATAGTATAAATATGCAGGTGAAGTTTGAGAAGAACACAGAGAAGAAGGGTAATATGTCGGATCGAGGTTTGATCGATGAATCCGATCAAAGGATCCAAGTGCAGTTCAAGGATGACAGCGAATAAGAGTACGTGGAGTTAAGCTCAGGAGGGAGTTGTGTTTCAGAGAAACCAAAGACCAGAACCCTATAAGAAACCTGAAACCCTAGAAGAACACTGAAGAAATGGCATCAAAATGACGTAAAGGGAAGGATTAAGAAGTGAGGTGTTGATACATAGGAACTTTCGAATTGTTTAGATCGACAAATGTTAATGGAAGAAAAATAATGGTAGAGGAATAGATCTAGATCGTCAGATCGACAAATTTGTTAGATTGACAGTGATCAACAACTGAAGGTTAGGAGTGTACAGATTTCGTTGATCATGGCTGAAGTCCTGCACTCACTCCTAGTCGTCGATCTCATATTCAACACCTTACATCATAGTCAACTACGGGGGTTAAGATGTTTTTTAATCTGTGTGCTAGTTGAAGTCCCACAAATTGTGGATCTGATGACCTCTTATATCCAACAGATATCGGGTCATAAAGTGATCGAACTTTATGTTCAAAATTAGACCCGAACTTTTAGACATCAAGGATTTATATTCCTTATCGGTTCTATAAGGGCGGTTAAATCTCACACATGATTCCCGTCCAATATCGCTATTGACCGTTGGATCAAGTGTGCTTTTATCAAATGATTGAGGATCACCAATTAGTTTCGCATCGGAATATTTCATGAGTAGATGAACCTTGGCCTTAAGAAAATGCGATTTGCGATGTGCGATGCTCGGGTGTATCATCAACAGTTGGATTGAAGGTGAGATCAATGACAGAGATTGAAGCCGATAAAGCTTGGGAAAGATCGGACTCGAGAAGTTTATGGACTGGAGTGAAGTTTATTTGAGTTCCAGAGGATAATGGAGATCACACAATGACCGTTGATCTAAGGGAGAGAAATCAATGGTGGAGGCTGAACGCGATAAAGTGAGCATCAATAAATGTGGAGAGACTAAGGAAAGGTGAAAAGGTAAGGTTTACATGTCTTTGTGGAGTATTTCTATTATATAAGAATTATAATAGAAATAAAGTAGATAAAGGTTTTATGGGTTAAGTTAAAATATAACCAAAGTTAAAGAGTGAGGTTGGTTAATATGTGCAGGGTATAGAATTAGTCAAAGTTTATTAAAGGTTGAGTAAAGTACCACTTAAAGGTTAATTGAGGGTCAGAGTTGGATGGTCAAAAGTAAAGTTTCTGCATAAACTTAATTAAGAGCCTAAACCTTAGTTTTTGAATATTTTCACCATGGATCAGGTGATTAAGGCCTGGGACCAATGACATGCAATTTTATTTGCATAATTTGGGTATTATTGACTTAGGCCAGCATCAATTCTAAGAAACATATGGGCATTATCAATAGACTGTAAAAAATCAATGCTAGAACCAAAATGCCAATAATGAACTGATGGAGTCATATGAGAAGATCCCCTTGAATTTGTGCCACTTCTTTTTCATTACTGAGAAGAACACGTGATTATCTAGATAAAAACCTATGTATACACATGACTGTATTTCATTAAAAATGTGTATAGCATATAAAATACTAATTGTTATAGCCATAGCTCCCCCTGAACATATATTGTCTATTCTTGTTCCCTATTAATTCATTAGATGTGATGTCAATAATATAAACATCACCAAAAGTATATCAAAACAACATAGGGAATCATTAGCAAGATACACATGCATAGCTTCCCCTGAGATCATACACCACTAATCTTGTGGACCTGATGATCATTACCCATTCTTTATGAGGTTAGGTTCCTCACATTCACTTCTGCAATCACTATTAGAAGTATACTTTTAAGAACAATGGACTGTAGTAGGGATAATCTTCCCTATGTCTTTGACTAACATTCCTTCTTCCTCCAAATCTACATGCCATTTCTGATCATGTGCTCGAACTTTTGGAACTCATCCCATCCTCTACTTCCATTTCAAATGCTTGACCTACAATCAATGACCTTATTCTCAAATGATTTACAAGAAAAACAATATCCATGAAACCATCCTTTATGCCTAGGGACTGATTGTGACTTTGATCTAGGAGATTTTCTTTCAGATGTGTGATTTCATTCAGTTTTGTTTTGAAAAGCCTTATGTTGTTTGTTTTTGTTATTACATTGGGAATCTGAAGCCATGTGGTTGTATGCAATTCCTTTCTTGATTAGGGGAGAGAGTTGTTCATTGATAATATTCTCTAGTGATTCAACTGTCCTTATCCATTTGTTGATTTTATCATAATCTTTCCTTAGGGTCACATCTTTTGATTCTAGTTTTTCGTAATGATTTTCCTTTTTTTGAACTTGTTTTGCTAAGATATTTGTTCTTCTAATGGTTTCATCCAAATGCATCCTTAACATGTTTATTTCCTTAACCATACTTACTTCTTTAGTTTCCAATTCTTTGTTTGCATTCCCGAGTCTATCATTTTCTTTTAATGCTTTCATTAAATTGTCTTCTTCACAACTATATGATTCACTAGTTTATTGATCTTCAAGATCCATAAGTATTTGGTAAAAAGTGTTAGAATCTGAATCTGAATCTTCCTCATCATCAAATGTTATTTGACTCTCTTAATTAGAATAAAGACTTTTCTTGGCATAAAACTTGTTTTTGGCATTTTCTAGTCAACATCCTTTCCTTTTTCTTTCCTATCATGATTTTACTTATATGAACATTTGGATGCATAATAACCTATTCCTCCACAAACAAATCATTTAAAGGGAAGCTTACCTTTGAATTTACTAGTTCCCACTTGCAACTTTCTCAAGAAATTCGCTTCTTCCTCATTTGAAATGTAGTTTGTTTCGTTAGTCTTTTCCTTTTCTTTCCCTTTGTATGTGGATTTCAATGTTACTTCTATAACACTTGATGTATCCCATTTTCTCATCCCATAAGTTGTCAATATCCCATGGAGTTGTTCAATAGTGAGATTCTTCAAATCCTACATTCCTTCAATGGCAGAGAGTTTGGAATCGAACTTTGGGGCTAGTGATATCAAAATATTTTCAATAATAATAGTATCCCTTATTTCATCACCATGATTTTTAATTGAGATAACAATCTTGTCTAATCTAAGTAAAAAGTTTGCAATGCTTTCATTATCATGCATTCTAAGAGTCTCATACTGAATTCTATATATTTCAAGATTAACACTTTTTACCTTAGTATCACCTTCATAGATTTGGACAAGCTTATCCCATATTTCCTTTGCAGTGCTCAACTGCATGACTTTCACAAACTCAGATTCAACGAAACTTCCCAAGGTATAATTTACAACCTTTGCATTTATCTCATACTATTTCTTCCCTACATCATCAACTCATAGTGCTTATAAATATTCTCTCATTTAGATTTTCCAAAATATAAAGTTAGCTCCATTAAACAAAGGTGTCTTGATAACAGACACTCCCTCTTGATCGTTCATATTGATAGATCTCCCTTCAAGCAATCAAACTTCTTTTGAGGGACCAGCTCTGACTCCAACTATTAGGTGAAATGCTAAGAGGGGCATGAATTGGTATTTTTAATTCACTTTTACTTTTAATTTCATATACAAAAATCTATATGTTACTGTCATTTATGCAACCCACATGTGTACATGACACCAATGAAATAAAACCATGCATATAAAGTTTACTTAATTTGTCATAACATTCATGAGTGAGTTAACTTAACCATTGTATTATGAATTCATTAACCATCCAATATGTAGTAAATAATAGATAAATCAAATCACATAAGAAATACACATAGAACACCAATAATTTAGGTGGAAACCCAATGTGGGAGAAAACAATTGTTGTTGTTGTCTCTATCTTATTTCTTATTATATAAATAAATTATTCATTACATATTGTACCTGTGTAGAATCTTACGAGCATGTAGGCATCCCACCTACTAGAGGCTACAACATCCACTCATTCTCCAACACCCATTGGAAGGGAGCTACAACCCCTTGATCTTATTTACCATCTCCTATTGGAAGGGAGATCCTACCCTGTCATGGAAGGCTACAACCCTCAACACCTAGTGGACCACATTTCAAAATATCTCATACTGGATCTAGCTGTCTCAAATACACAACAAAACATGTATGCCATCTTTCATCAAATTTTCACATTGGACCCACACCACATTATGCTCAATACCAAACTAAATACTAAATTTAAAATACATTCACTAAATCACTCTAAACCAAATGGATCACTGTAACATCATCCCACTGAATACTGAAGCAAGCCAATCACTAAACTAAATCTCAACCAACCATTGCAGCCATATCAAATCAATGTAAAACTAATCCAATCAACATTTCCATATACAAATAGACAACATCAAATAACATCATCAACTATCATTATCAAGCAACACTGCAAACCTTGACCAGATTTAACTCATAATATATATGCAATTTTTACTAAGCATACCTACATATATACGCTCTTATCATGTGCAACACGCACATACATATTTCAATGTACTAAAAAACATATCTCAAAATATATGCATGACTAAACAAGAGCAGATCTACGTATGTATGCAACTCTCCAGAAAAATACCTACGTACAGATCTTAAATTACTGAATCAAACCTTCGCTACAAACACAACTCACATTCAACATAATTCATTGTCAAAGCTACACATTTTTGAAAAACAAATTTAGATCAAAACATCTCTATAACCACATATCTTGCTTTTTAAACAACTTAAACATAAACAAATTAGGCAAGTATATCCATCAATCTTTAATGCACTGTCAGATCTATCAGATCTAAGTCATCTCCCTGCTCACTAGTTCACAGTTTTTTCAGATTAGATCATACGCCAATAACTCATTTACTTGCACACATAACAACTTGATCTATATCTCCTTATATAGTTTTTGACTTAGCCAATACCTCACGTAAATCCTTTGGTAATATCATTAGTATTTGTTGACGGAATCCAATAAAATTTGATGTCATAATTACTATAGGAAAGTACCATGGTAATGACCCCTAGTATCTAAATTTCCATGGTTCGGATTGTGTATGTGAATTTTACTCACAAGGCCTGCATATGTATGTGACCATTCTTCACAACAACTACATATGCTTTTCAAACTTTATATTTGTCATCCATCTATACATGAATTTCCATTTCTCTATCCATATATTTTGTACCATCTAGACAAATATTCTTGATATCTGCATTAGTTCCACATCATCATATTATCACTATGTTGACATCAAGTACATCTTTGTCAAGTAGGTTTCCATCACATTTCCATCAAGGACAACACAAATTCCCAAATCAACCCAGATGAAAATGGACTTTAAGTAAAAAATTTGATATTTCAATCAAATATTTTTGCTTCACAGCATAAAATTCCTCAATATTCTTGGCCTATGGATGAAGTGGCAATTGAATTTCTACACCTCTAGTCTACCATCATCCATGGCCAAGTTCGTGAAAAGAGTAGAGAAATCTACCCTATAGGAAAACGTTTAAGATGCCATTAAAGTGGAAATGAACTTGTTTAGTGTTCATGGGAAAATGATTATAGATTAAGATAAACCATCAAATTATGGAAGAAAGTAGGGAATTCAAACAAATATCACTGCCAATATGAAGCAACAACAATTTCATGATATCACAGACGTGGCCAGGATGAGAAAAAGTTTGAAAAACAAGGTCACTGATCTAGAAAGAGAATTAGGAGAAGGTCAACCTATATCTAATAATAAAGCCTTTTTTAGGAGATATAATCTTCCAACAAGAAAAAATGGTGATTCTCATGATATAACCTAGTTAAAACACATACATGACACTCTTAAATCCCTATAAATTATCTTAAACTCCAGACAATAAAACCAAGAATAAAGTCATTGAAGAATAAAAGGACATGAGGAGGATCAACAAGGAGATCCACAACAATCATCAATAAATATAGTATGGGATATCAGACTAGATCTGAATCAGATAACTAATTAAGTCTAAGCATATAACACCTAAAGTAAAGGCCTAGTTACAAAATATAAACCTCCACCATATAACATCACAACTAAACTATTGTATCTTCCCATTCATAAGAAAAAAATTATCTCCCCTCAAGAATTCCTCCATTGGGATATAGTTTCATTAATGATATTAATCTAAAGAAAACATTTTATTACATGATTTATTAGCTTTGAATTAGCCTGAGCTCTTGAAAGTAATTGAAAACA
Source organism: Pinus taeda (assembly GCA_000404065.3). NCBI lineage: Eukaryota > Viridiplantae > Streptophyta > Pinopsida > Pinales > Pinaceae > Pinus > Pinus taeda. The sequence goes on from APFE031198454.1 coordinate 20,626, forward strand.
CTATTGAAAAATAATGAACCAAATAACTCATTTAATGAAGTCACTCAAGATTAAAATCCTCTTATTGATTAATCAATCATTTATGGTGTTTCTTTAATAGGACAAAGGTATTCTCTAGAACACCTCCCTTCCTCTTGACATTTGAAATATGTGATAAAAATGTGTCCAAATGCATGATGAATTTGGCAGATTTAGACAATTTTATTCCCTTGGCTAATTTGGAGAAGATTAATGCTCAACTTAAGAAATGTGATACTCGAATTGTTTGGTTGGACATGTATAGTGTTATGGCTCTATGAGTTCTTCGAAATTTATCATCAAGCTAGCCTACAACCCCAATGTTTTCCAAACAAATGATATATTTGCAGTAAACATCCTTTATCACTATGGTTTGCTGCTCAGTCATGATTGGTCATCTAACTTAAAAAAATATTTTGCAACTGAATGGTCCTATTTGTGGTCACCTTACAAGGGGTAGGAGAACAAAATACTGGTAGACCAAGAGAGGTATATGAAGCATCTGGTAACTCATACAGAATATGGTAGTGATCTTGTAAGAGACATTATACTAGAGGAGTGTTTTGTGGACACACTTTTTGGAGACATTCAAATTTATTTCTTACTATGGATGGATTCACTAAGAAAATTGGAAATAGTTAATTATACTCAAATTCTAAGCTCATACTATCATGTACCAGATCCAAATGTGTTTGATGTGGAATCAAATGTTTATTTATGGTCCTTATATTTCAATAGCTCCAAATCCAAATAGGGTGTAGGTGTTGGCTACATTCTGAAATATTCAAAAGGAAAAAAACCCTCATCTCTTACAAATTGGGGTTCGAATTCACAAACAACATTGTTGAATATAAGACCTTATTACAAGGACTTAAGAAAACAATCGACTTGGATGTGGAATTTGAAATTGTGGTTAAACATGTATGCAATTTAATGCATTAAATTTTGATTCATTTTAAAAACTAATAGCAAGGCATATGAAACCTAACCAACCTTTTTCTTGCATTTAATATTGGTCCCATTCCTTTTTCTGAAAATTATGATGCTAACCTATAGACAAATGTTGTCTCTAGATTGAGTCCATATGGAATTTTCTTTACTGATCCATTCTTTGTTGAATTTATTTATAGACTCATGGTCCTTGAAAACACCATAAGTTGGGAAGTATTTGAAGATGATTATGATATTGTATACTTTCTCCACATGGAAGGATTGTTTAAAGACTCAACTATTGATGAAGAGGTACATGATCAATTCGTGAAAATGTACAGATCTGATTCAAATAAAAGATATGAAAATGTTATACTAAGGTCAGTTGCTAGATTAGAAGAGTTTTATGGCCTCCTGGACAAGTTCAAGAAGCTAAATTATTGTAATATCAATAGCCCCATAATGAAATATGAGGTCATGAATTTAGGGATTAAAGAGCATCCTAAGAATATAAATTTGGTAATGGGTTGTACTCCTATGAAAAGATTGACATTCATATAATTATTCAAGGAATACAATGATGTCTTTGCATGGATATATGTTAAGTTATGGTATGTTCTATGCTTATAGCAATTTACATCTTTTTATTATTATATTCCATAAATTATCAATCACATGTACATAAAGTAAAGTGCAGATAGAACATTAAATGATCGACAGAAAACAGGCCAAGACAAGAGACACAAGATGTGGTGGCTAGCCAAGGACAAACCCCACAATGTGTGGGGAAACCCTTTGATCAAATCTTCTTTTATCTTCAATAATTCAGCAGAGAGAAATAGTACAATAAATCTGATTCATATCAGTAGTAGCAAACCCTAAATCAGCAGCATCAGCATTAGCGACTTCATTATCAAACTAGGACAGACAATATCTCACAAACCAACTATCAGATTGACTTCATTCCACCACCAAAGGTTGCGGCTTTCAGAGGAGGTTCAGATGAACCTACAGTGTAGTTCAAATGAGGAGATCTTCTAGGCCACGTAGGTCAATCTTTACTTCTGTAGTTGCAGCTTCAGTTTCAACAGTTTCTAGCTTCAAACTAGGGCAATCGATATCTTGCAAACCATTCATCGAATTGACTTCATTCCACCACCAAAAGTTGTGGCTTTCAGAGGAGGTTTAGATGAACCTACAACATAGTTCAGATGAGGAGATACTCTATGCCACGCAGGTCAATCTTTACTTCTGCAGTTGCAGCTTCAGTTTCAGTAGTTTCCGGCTTCAAACTAGGGCAGTTGATATCTTGCAAACCGTTCGTCGGATTGACTTCATTCCACTACCAAAAGTTGCGGCTTTTAGAGGAGGTTCAAATGAACCTACAACAAAATTCAGATGAGGAGATATTCTAGGCCACACAGGTCAATATTTGGATCTACAGTTGCAACTTCAGGTTCAACAGCTTTCGGCTTCACATGTGTGAGAGAGAGACCCATTTCTGCACGGTAGAGAAGAGACTCATTTCTGCACAGTAGAGAGAGAGAGATATGTGATGATAAGAGTGAGTGAAAATGAGGAAAATTCCTCTTATATTTATACACAACGTTGATGTTTGAATAGATGCTACTGTTGGGCATCTAAGCCTACATGCGTTGTAGGTCGGCTTGATAATAATTCCATAATCAAAATAAATTCATATCTCCATGAATACTTATCGGAATCAGATGATCTTTATATCAATCCTGCACCTCTCGATGAGAGGAATATAAGAAAAATATTATCAGCCATGAATAAGATGACCAACATGAAGCTTTTCCCTCGTTTCCAATTTTAACACTCCCTCTCAACTAGGGAGAACTTCATCTGCAATCTGTCTATCGGTCATTACTATTCATCCATCAAATGCATTTCCTTGTATAGCATAACCTTTGCCCTTGTCTACTCTATTCTACTTCTTCTTATTTGTCTTGTTCTGCCCTGTATTGATTGGTATTGTTTTGCTTTGTTCTGCTCTGCTCTTGCATTGGTCTATTCTATTCTGCTTTTGTCCAAATTATGAAGAAGAAGAAAAGATCGAGGATGTATCATACTGACTCAAAGTCAGTCTCAGAGTATGTACCACTGGTCCCAAACTAGTATCAACCAACCCGAAGTCAGCGTCATAGTGAGTACAACTCCACTGGTCCTAGACCAGTATCATCCTACACTGACTCAAAGTCAGTTTTAGAGTGTGTACCAGTGGTCTCAGACCAGTCTCAGCCGTCCTGAAGTCAGCTTCATAGTAAGTACCACTCCTACCACTGGTCCCAGAGCAGTATCGTAGTCTCGGAGAGTGTACCAATGGTCCCAGACCAGTCTCAACCGACCTGAAGTCAACGTCATAGTATGCACCACTCTCACTGGTCCCAGACCAGTATTGCACTAACACGAAGTCAGTCTCGGAGTATGTACCACTGGTCCCAGACCAGTCTCAACTGACCCAAAGTCAACATCATAGTATGGTACAAGTCCTACCACTGGTCCCAGACTAGTATCCCAGTCTCAGAGAGTGTACCACTAGTCCCAAACCAGTCTCAACCAACCCGAAGTTAGTGTCATAGTATGTACCACTCTCACTGGTCCGAGACTAGTAGTGCACTTACATGAAGTCAGTCTCGGAGTATGTACCACTAGTCCCAGACTAGTCTCAACTGACCCGAAGTCAACGTCATAGTATGGTACAACTCCTACCACTGGTCCCAGACCAGTATCATTGATCCCAGATCAATGGAGGTCATCCTAGCGTAGGGAGTATGGTAGATGCAACGATGCATCCATCGATACTGCTATGGTCCCTAACTTCATTTCCCTACTCGTTGATCAGATGAGAGGTACTTCCCATGAGTCCCAGATTGCATGGGTAGGATGCCTCGACAGGAGAACTAATTAATCCTATCCTCATAGGAGAATACATCAATCCTGCATCAATTAGAGTGTGTACCACAGGTCCCAGACTAGTCTCAGCTGACCCGAAGTCAGCTTCATAGTAAGTACCACTCCTACCACTGGTCCCAGACCAGTATCGCAGCTTCAGAGAGTGTACCACTGGTCCCAGACCAGTCTCAACCGACCCGAAGTCAGCGTCATAGTATGTACCACCCTCACTGGTCCCATACCAGTACTGCACTGACATGAAGTTAGTCTCGGAATATGTACCACTGGTCCCAGACTAGTCTCAATCGACCCGAAGTCAGCGTCATAGTATGGTACAACTCCCACCACTAGTCCCAGACCAGTATCATTCATCCCAGATCAATGGAGGTCATCCTAGTGTAGGGAGTATGGTAGATACAACGATGCGTCCATCGGTACTACTATGGTCCCTAACTTCATTTCCCTGCTCATTGATCAGATGAGAGGTACTTCCCATGAGTCCCAGACTGCATGGGTAGGATGCCTCGACAAGAGAACTAATCAATCCAGGCCCCCATGGAGAACACATCAATCCTGCTACAATGTCGCTACGAGGTGTACATGTATACCACCAGGGGATAGTGAATCATCCTGTGGTCATATGTTGCTCCAAGAAGCACCCCACACCCCACTGGAGCTCCCAGAGCTCAATGCATCATACATGACCCTCATCAGAGGGTCTTTGAACAACTCCACGTTGTTCTCGAAAAGTCAGAAATTTTACTTTCCCAAGGGGTTTTGTCAGAATGTCGACGACCTGTTCATCTGTACCGATATGTTGGAGCCTTATAGCTCCTCGTTGCACCATATCTCGAATATAATGGTATCTGATATTGATATGCTTGGAGAGATCATGAAATACGAGATTCTCTGACAAACGAATCTCACTTTGGTTGTCACAAAGGATCATGGTGGTATCCAATGTAAATCCAAACAGCTCACTAAAGAGCTTTCGCAACCAAACTACCTCACAGGAAGCCATGCTGGCAGCAATATACTCTGCTTTGGTGGTGCTCAAGGCCACCGACTTCTGCTTCCTAATCATCCAGGATATCGAAGCAGATCCCAAGGAGAAACAACATCCGGAAGTGCTCTTACGGTCCTCCACATTGCCTGCCCAGTCAGCATCTGTGTATCCAAATAGTCTCACATCTCCAGCAGTATATCTTAACCCATAAGTGATAGTGCCACGAAGATATCTCAGCAGATTCTTGGCACCGATCCAATATATGTGGTGGGGTTCAACCATATGTCGGCTCAACATGTTGACTACAAAGCAAATATCTGGATGGGAGTTCACTAAGAACATTAATGCTCCAACGAGTTGCCGATACTCGGTAGCATTTCGTAAAATAGGTCCAGCAGCACTACCGCTTAACTTCTTGAAGTCAAGCTCCATCGGGGTAGTTACAAGCTTGTAGTCCACCATACCGAATCTTTCCAATATCTTCACCACATATTTTCCTTGAGATAGGAAAGTTTCTCCTGGCTTCTGCCACACTTCAAGTCCTAGGAAATAGTGCATCAATCCTAGGTCCTTCATTTCAAATTCTGAAGCCAACTCCCTCTTACATTTGAGAATGAGAGGGTCTGCACCTATTAGAAAGAGGTCATCCACATACAACACCAGTATGAGAGGTTTATCATCTTCAACCTTAAAGTAAATGTTAGGATCGGCTTCACTGCTAGTGAATCCCAGCTTCATCAAGTAGCTGTCGATCCTCTCATACCATGCTCAGGGTGCTTGCTTCAGCCCATAGAGAGCCTTCTTCAACTTGCATACATGAGATTTTCGATCATAAATTTCAAATCCTTCGGGTTGCTCCACGTAGACCTCTTCTTTGATCGAGCCGTGTAAGAACGCAGTCTTGACATCCATCTGATGTAGGTTCCATCCTTGTGAAGCATTAAAGGCTATGATCAAGTGGATGGCAACAGGGGCAAATATCTCATCATAGTCTATACCTTCCTTCTGGGAGAAATCACGAGCAGCAAAACAAGCCTTATACTTTTCCGTACTTCCATCTACTGCATGCTTTATCTTGTAAAGCCATTTGGAAGTAACAACTATCTTGACCTCGGGTCTAGGAACTACTTCTCAGACATCATTCTTCATGATAGACTCATATTCTTCAGTCATAGCATCCTTCCATACTTGATGCTTGACAGTGTCTGAGAATGATGAAGGCTCATTTTGTATGGTCGTGCTCATGATGGTCAGGTATCCCTGATACCTACTAGGTTTCTTATTTTCACGAAAGGTTCCTCGGGATGCAACATGTCCTTCAGCATCATCAAGTAGCCCCCTAAGCCATGAAGGCCTCTTCCTAGAAGAGGAGGGCTCATGTGGAGGAGGATCAATTGGATCCATGGGTTCCTCTACATCAGGCATTGATTCATCATCCTTTTCTTTCGGTTCCCTGGTGTCAGCTTCTTGAGAGCTCCTCAAAGTCAGAAGATCGTTCACCTTGCTGAGATCCATATCTTCGTCAAAGGTGACATCATGACTAATTACGACTTCCCTTTGACTGGCTACATAGATTCTATAGCCTTTAGTATTTTCACCATAGCCCCCAAAAATTCCCTTCTTTCCAGATGCACCCAATTTATTTCTTTTCTCTTTTGGCACATGAAAATATACAAGGCTTCCAAAAATCCTAAAATGAGAAACATCAGGTTTCTTACCAGTGAAATTTTCTTCAGGAGTCTTGGAACCCAATGCTTGATAAGGACATCAATTTTGTACATATACGGCAGTGTTTGCAGCTTCAGCCCATAGAAACTTCGGAAGTCTTTGATCATGTAGCATGGCCCAGACAGCTTCCATAATTGTGCGGTTCTTCCTTTCTACCACACCATTCTATTCAGGAGTATATGGTGTATTAGTCTCCCTCTTGATGCCAGCCTCTTTACAATAATCATGGAACTCATTAGATTCATATTCAGTCCCATTATCAGTTCTTATGATCTTGATCTTCTTTTCGGTTTGATTCTCGATTAGGGCTTTGAAGTGTCGAAACCAAGGGAACACTTCATCCTTCTTTTTCAAGAAGTATATCCAGGTCTTTCAAGAATAATCATCTGTAAAAGTGAGATAATATGAATATCCTCCGAAGGAGTTCACAGGCATCATACCTGATATGTCTGAGTGAACTAGTTGTAATATATCAAAGGTCTTGATTTGACTTGAAGGGAATGGTCCCCTTTTGAGCTTTCCTTCGGCACATCCCGGACATACACCTTCTTTCTCTACTTGGAATTCGGGAATCCTTGTTACCATCTATCTTACATCGGGTAGAACTTTGTAATGAAGGTGGGAAAACCTCCGATGCCAAAGTTCGGACTAAAGCGTTGTGTCACAAGATATGACACCTAGCAGACTTCCACCAACTTGACATAAAGAATCGACTCGAAACCCAAGAGTGAAAGCATATTTAACATTATTTTACCATATACGTACCTTACCATCGCTGAAGGTTACCTTGTAGCCTTTGTCTTCCATTTTCGAGATGGATACCAAGTTCTTTTTGAGATCAGGTACACATAATACATCTTGTAAGTGAATCATATTACCTTGATTCAATTTGAGAGAAACATTGCCTACACCTTTCACTGGGTATTTCATGTCATCTCCAAGGATAATTTCTAGGTTAGTTTCTTTCTCTACCAGATTATGAAGTACTTCTTTGTAACCAGTGAAGTGTCTTGAGGCACCACTATCAATGAGCCAAATTCCCATTGAGTCCAAGGGAGCAAAGGTATATAGAGCAGCTGGTAGATAATATTCAGCTTGCTTATTGTCAATAGTGTTAGATTCATACCTGGAATTTCTAGCCTTCTTGAATGCTTGCCCTCTTCCTTGATTTCTAGCATTTCTTTTCCTTTGCTGTTGAATTTTCCATTCCTTCGATTACCATGAAAGGGATTTTGATCATCATCATGGTGAGAGTCCTTTCTATCAGGGCATTCCCTTGCATAGTGACCTGCTTTATTGCAAATGAAACATCATCCTTTTCTTCCACCCTTCGATGCAGCCTTTCTTTTCGATTTAGACCCATAATTATTTCTTTTCTTAGCATGAGAAGAAAAAGCAACAGGAGGACCTTTAGGCAAGGGCATTTCCTGCTCTTCTACCCTTGTTTCTTCTTGAATGCATCTAGCCATTAATTCCTCGAAACTAGGAATTACATTATTGTTTATAAGAGTAGTCTTGAACACATACCATTCGGATGGTAATCCTCCAAGAGTTGTGAGTACCATTTCTCTATCAGTAATAGTTTCCCCAATAGATAGGAGATTGTTCTTGATCTAGGTGATTCTTAAGAAGTATGCTTGCATACTCTCATCTTTACCCTTCTTGATTTTCCTCGACTTATTTCTAAGAAACAAAACTTGATTTGCATCATTAAATTTAAATAAACTCACCAGTCTATCGTAGATTTCCTTGGAGGTGTCTAGATCATAGATGTAGGCCACCAAGCGCTTGTTGATAGAGTCCCAGATGATCTTCTTCACTTTGATTTCTTCGTTCTTCCATTTCTTCCTGGTAGTAGGAGGTGCATTTGATGGAGGCTCAACAATATTGTCTCTCACGTGACCCAACACTCCTTGATCCTCCAGGGTTAGACCGATAGACATCTTCCATTTGTGATAGTCATCTTTCTCACGAAGCTTGTCTTTGGTAGGAAAGAGTGTTGAGGACCCCATCATTCTTTTAGGATAGCTTTGCCAATCTTCTCTTTCGTGATTGCTCTTGCTCTTGCTTGGGCTTTGTCTTCACCTCAGCTCTAATACCATGTTAAGTTATGGTATGTTCTATTCTTATAACAATTTACTTCTTTTTCTTATTATATTCCACAAATTAGCAATCACATGTACATAAAGTAAGGTGCAAATAGAACATTAAACGATCGATAGAAAACAAGCCAAGACAAGCTACAAAAGATGTGGCGGCTAGCCAGGGAAAAACCCCACAATGTGTGGGGAAACCATTTGATCAAATCTTCTTTTATCTTCAATAATTCAGCAGAGAGAAATAGTACAATAAATCTAATTCATATCAGTAGTAGCAAACCCTAGATCAGTAGCATCAGCATTAGCGGCTTCATTATCAAACTAGGGCAAACGATATCTCACAAACTGTTCGTCGGATTGACTTCATTCCACCACCAAAAGTTGCGGCTTTCAGAGGAGATCCAGATGGACCTATAGCGTTGTTCTAAAGGGGAGATCTTCTAGTCCACATAGGTCAATCTTTACTTCTGCAGTTGCAGCTTCAGTTTCAGCAGTTTTCGGCTTCAAACTAGGGCAATCGATATCTTGCAAACCGTTCGTCGGATTGACTTCATTCCACCACCAAAAGTTGTGGCTTTCAGAGGAGATCCAGATGGACCTACATCAAAGTTATAAAGAGGAGATATGATGGTCAATGCTGGTCAAACTTTGGATCTACAGTTGCAGATTCAGGTTTAACAGCTTCCAGCTTCACATGTGTGAGAGAGAGACCCTTTTCTATGCAGTAGAGAAGAGACTCATTTCTGCATAGCAGAGAGAGAGAGATATGATGAGATGAGCGAGTCAAAATGAGGAAAATTCCTCTTATATATATACACAACGTTGGTGTTTGAATAGATACGACTGTTGGGCTTTTGAGCCTACATGAGTTGTAGGTCGGCTTGATAATAATTCCATAATCAAAATAAATTCATATCTCCATGAATACTTATTGGAATTGGATGATCTGTATATAAATCCTACACCTCTCGACGAGAGGAATCTAATAAAAATATTATCAGCCATGAATAAGATTACCCACATGAAGTTTTGCCCTAGTTCCCAATTTTAACAAAGAATAACCCGGGGAAAGCCTCAACCTAAAACCCCAATCTCTGTATTATCATACAAGTGGAAATATGTTCAAGATACAAAAATAATCAGCTCACAAGCTATCCTACCCTCTTTGCAATAAAAAACAATACAACTCACAAAATTAGTAGACACAAGATATGCCTTCCCTCAGCCCTCCAAGCCTCCTATTTCCTTGCGTAGTTTTTCTTGGGGTCCAATGATGCCACCTGTGTGATTGGCCTCATCACATACTCACTAAACTGAAGAAGTAACTGCGCAATCTCCAAGGAATGATTTCCTTCTACATGCAAGAGATATTCACAATGGAGTATTCCTACAACTGATAGTACATTGTCCCTCCATCTGATCTCAACTCGGTCTCTGTCTGAACTAACATGCATGAGTTATTTATGAGAGAATATTCAATTATCTAAAGTGCAGCAGTTACATGCATGCATGCATTAACTCACTGAACTCACAATTATTTCAACAAATTGTTTGAACTAATCTAACTGGACTTGACTCAGTTAACTGAACCAACTAATTACAACTCAACATTACAACTCATCCTTATCTCTTTAACTGATGGATAAATTCCTCAATCAATGGAGAAATTGTTGCATGTCCCCACATATACTTCATGTTTGATTTTATACAACTAATTAACTCAAGATGAATTAATTAATTATTTTACAAACAGCTGCTAAGATCAAATTCGAATTTTTACTTCTCTATTTTAGTTCAGGGACTAACTAAAATAGGAAGGTATCCTGAAATGCTATTTACAGCAGTACTAAATTTAGCACTTCTATATTTAGCATTTCTTGTTGCTATTTTCAACACTCCCTCTCAACAAGAAAGGGATTATTAGTAACCCCAATCCTATCTATGTGGAACTCGAACTTGCATTTTGACAATGCCTTCGTCAAAATATTTGCATCCTATTCCTCATTTGAAACATACAATAACAACATGATCCTCTTGAACACACAGTGTCGAAGATGGTGATATCAGATATCAATATGCTTGGACCTGTCAAGAAAAACTGGATTCTCAGAGAGTTTGATACAACTATGATTATCGCAGTAGATCATGGTTGGATCCATCCTCTAACCAAAAAATCCCACTAGAATATTTCACATCCAAATGGCCTCACATGCAGCCTAACTAGCAACCATGTATTCAGCCTCTACTGAGCTAAGTGCAACTGATCTTTGTTTCCTATTGTACCATTTTGAAGATTCCTCCAGAAGTGCTCTTCTGGTCTGATAGACTCCCTGCCCAATCCACATCTGTGAAGCCTTGAAGCTTCACTCCTTCTATCCTTCTGTACCACAATCCAAACTGAGATGTGCCTCTGAGGTATCTCAGCACATGCTTCGTTGCCTTCCAAAACATCTTGGTAGGCTAAACCATAGCTTGACTCAGCTGGTTCACCGCAAAGCATAAGTTGGGTCGTGTGTTCACCAAATACATAAGTGAATCCACCAGCTCCCGATAAACTATAGTATCTACTACCTCACCTAAAGTAGCATCTTCCTTCCTCTAGTTCCCAGCTAGAGAAGTCTGCATCGGCTTGCACTTCTCCATGTGAAAGCGCTTGAGTATCTCATTGGCATACTTGCCTTGAGACACAAATACTTCACCATCTTTCTGCCACACCTCCATGCCTAGAAAGTAGTGCATAAGACCCATGTCTTTCATTTCGAACTCTCTTGCAAGGTCCTCCTTGCAAGACTGGATCAGTTGATCATCACCTGTCAAAATCAGATCATCGACATAAAGAACAATGATCAATGGTTTACCTTCTACCATGATGTGGTAAAGGTTTGCATCTGCTTCACTCTTGGTGAAGCCCAACCTAGTGAAATAGTTATCGATCCTAGTGTACCAAGCATGGGGTGCTTGCTTCAGCCCATAAAAAACCCTCTTGAGTCGGCACACATGCGACTAACGATCGAAGGTCTCGAAACCTTCTGGCTGCTCAGTGTACACCTCCTTCTCATTCTTCCCATTGAGGAATGTTGTCTTCACGTCCATTTGATGGATCTTCCAACCCATCTAAGTTGATAGTGTGAACATCGATCTGATAGATGAGTGCCTTGCTACAGGAGCAAAGGTCTCATCGTAGTTGATCCCCTCGACCTGTGAGAAACCTCGGGAAACAAACCTTGCCTTATGTTTCTCAACTCTGCCATCAGCTACCTGCTTTACCTTGTAAAGCCATCTGGAACTCACCACTGACTTGCACTAAGGTCTTGGGACAACATCCCACACACTATTCTGAATGATAGAGTCATACTCCTCTACCATTGCATCAACCCAGACTAGTTGTTACAATTCCTCCTCGAATGAAGAAGGTTCGGTATCTACACACTCCCCAACCAGGGCCATTTACCCAGTGTAGCACTTGGGCAACCTCCTCTGTCTGCGCTGAGAAGATGGTTGTCCCACATTCTCCCACGCATCCAGCATCAACTTGTTAGCTTCCCTTGAGTGTTTCTACCCATCTCTGGAAGTCTCAGCATGAGTGGATGTCTCCACTCCCAGATCCTCTGCATGTGGCTGCTCTGCATCAATATGAGGCTCCTCCTCCTTAGGAACTGAAAGTTCCTCCTCTGCATGCAACTTGAGCTCCCTCTCAAGAGATACTCACATGGCTTTCTACTCGTCGAACTTCAAATCCCTACGCACCATTGTCCTCTGACTAGTAGGCAGGTACACCTAATAGTTGTGGGGTGTATCTGTGTACCCCACAAGTATTTCCAACTAAGCTGTTGGATCTAGCTTGTTCTAGGCATCTTTGGTCACATGACAGTAAACTGATGATCCAAAGATTCAGAAGTGACTCACATCAAGTCGCTTCTCGGAAAAGGCCTCCATAGGTGTCTTTATTCCTAGTATATGGTGCAAGCTTTTGTTCTGCAAGTATACTATTGCATTGCATGCCTTAGCCCACAAATGCAGTGGTAGGCTTTGGTCATGCAACATCGCTCGAGTTTCTCCCATAATCGATCAGTTCTTCCTTTCATCCACCCCATTCTGTTGTGGGTTATGAGATGCTATCAATTCCCGTTTAATTCCTTCTATAGCGCAGAAGTCTTTAAATTGTTGGGAGACATACTCTCCACCATTGTCGCTACGCAAGGCTTTTATTTTCTTTCCAGATTCTTTCTTTACCAAGGCTTTCAACTCACAAAACCTCAAGAAGGTTAGATCCTTATTTTGCATAAAGTAGATCTAGCATCTACGAGAAAAATCATAAATGAAAATAACATAGTACCTTTGTTTAGAGGTGGAAGCTGTAGAGAATGGTCCACAAAAATCTGAGTGAACTCGCTCCAGGATTGATCCAACTCTACTGTCTTGATCCAGAAAGGAAGATTTCACATACTTACCCAAGGTACAACATTTGCATGTATTCGTCTGCTCTAGTTTTCCGTTGGGAAGTCCAGTAGAAATCTGCTGCATTATCTTCAGGGCTCCATGGTGCAAATGGCCCAGTCTTCTATGCCATAGCCCGCCAACATCTTGGCTCTACACCATCTCTTCTTTGGAACTCAATACAAAACAATCATCTACCTCAAGCTTGTAGAGATTGTTTACTTGAATCCCGATTCGCTTGGTCTGTTCAGTGCCGATATGCCTCAGGAATACCTTTCCTTTACTGAAGACTACATCATAGCCTTTATCTTCTAGCATAACAATGAACACAAGATTCTTCTTCAAACCTGGTACATACTTTACATTATTCAAGGTGAGGGGAGCTCCATGCTCCCTCTGAAACACAACTGTACCTTCACCTGAAACACGATACTTTCCATCATCACCCATCTTGATCTGCATCTGGAGATCCTTCTCCTCCAAGTACTGAAAATATTCTTGTCACTTGACATGTGGAATTAAGCTTCACTGTCCAGGTACCACACACATCCCACCATGGATGAAACCATGCATGTGACAAGAGAGTAATCCAATTCAAACTACGAGGCTAGTGCCTCACCATCAAATCCGTTCGAGGATCCCTTCTTGGATTTCTTCTGTGGACAATTCATAGCATAATGGCCCACTTCATGACAATGAAAGCATCACACTTTCGATTTGTCAAACTTCTTCCCACCATGGGAAGAACCGGATTTGGGATGGGACACCTTCCCTTTACCTTTCCTCACCTTACTCGCTAAGGCTAGATTTTCCTCATCATCTTGCTTTTATGAGGATCCATCTCTGGTGCTTCTTCATATCTCCTCCTGCATTAGATCTGACCAAAGTCGCTCCCAATCTGGGAGTTTTTCTCTTCCATTAACCACGTCTTGGTAGCTATGCCAGCTCTTAGGAAGACCGAGGAGTGCAAGACTCACGATGTCATCATCAGCAGTCGTGATCCCTACACTTCCAAGCTCATCCCTGCAGGTAGTGAGCTTGTTCAGATATGTAGAGATCATGTTTCCCTTTTCACACTTGATTTTTCGAAGCTTGTCTTTTAGTTCCAGCTTCCTCTGATCACTGTTGTTCTGATATAGATCTTTCAGTGTTTTCCACATCAAAAATGGTGTCTCCTTCCCATGGAAACTTGAGACTATGTGGTCTCAAACTCCCTCTAGAAGGATTCTCCTTGCTTTAACCACACATTTCTTCCATTCCGCCAATTCTGTAACATTAGTCATCTTGGGGACTTCTTGATCAATGAAGTCCTTTAGACCGTTATCCTCTAATACTTCTTCCATGCAATCCTTCCAGGCTATATAATTCGAGCTGCCATCAAGGGCATACTCGAGTCTTAAACCGTTGAACGCCATTGGTGAAATTGAGATGTGATAAAAACTCGATTTCTATATTCAGGAACTTCAAAGCTTGAACTTCTCCCTTCTTGTATACTGTTCTCACTTTGATAACCTTTGCTCCGATACCATGTAGAAATTCCCACTGTAGATCAACAGATTATGCAATATACTAAAGCAAAATACAAGATCTAATTCTACAACAAACTTTGTGGAAGCTTAATCGAATATGAGCAAGATCAATTAGATTACATGTAACTGAGAATGAGAAATCAATCACACATGAACAAAGAAGAATAACCCGAGGAAAGCCTTAGCCTAAAACCCCAATCTCTGTATTATCATACAAGTGGAAATATGTTCAATTTACAAAAAAAATCAGCTCACAAGCTATGCTGCTCTCTCTGCAATAAAAAAAATACAGCTCACAAATTGAGCAGACACAAGATATGCCTTCCCTCAGTCCTCCAAGCCTCCTATTTCCTTGCACAGTTTTTCTTGGGGTCCAATTATGCCACTTGTGTGATTGGCCTCATCACACACTCACTAAATTGAAGAAGTAATTGTGCAATCTCCAAGGAATGAATTCCTTCTGCATGCAAGAGATATTCAGAAAGGAGGATTCTTGCAATTGATAGTACACTACCCCTCCATTTGATCTCAATTGGGTCTCTATATTAATTGACATGCATGAGTTATTTATGAGAGAATATTCAGTTATCTGAAGTGCAGCAGTTACATGCATGCATGCATTAACTAACTGAACTCACAATTAATTCAACAAACTGTTTG
>APFE031198454.1:36051-52555 GCA_000404065.3 Pinus taeda
TGTTTGAACTAATCTAACTGGACTTGACTCAGTTAACTGAGCCAACTAATTACAACTCAATATTACAACTCATCCTTATCTCTTTAACTGATGGATAAATTCCTCAATCAATGGAGAAACTGTTGCAAGTCCCCACATAGACTTCATGTTTGATTTTCTACAACTAATTAACTCAAGATGAATTAATTAATTATTTTACAAAAACTACTAAGATCAAATTCGAATTTTTACTTCTCTATTTTAGTTCAGGGACTAACTAAAATAGGAAGGTATCCAAAAATTATATTTATAGTAGTACTAAATTTAGCACTTCTATATTTAGCATTTGTTGTTGCTATTTTCAACAGTTTTGTTTAGTTTTTTGAAAGCTTGAATATGGTTGAAAAAACCCAATTTAAAAATTTGATTGATCTAGATCTGAGTTGAATGGTTTTGTTCCTCTACAAAGAGTGTCCATTCAATCATGGGAACACGCATAATCATCATCTGCAGCACAACGTTCCATCCATAGTGGGAAAAAAATATAGCAGTGGAAGGAACCACCACCATATTCTGGATGTTCCATTTTTTTTCCTGCCTTCATATAAAAACTAATTTTTTTTACCTATATTGTCATCACTAGGTTATTAATCCTCATGTATCTTGTTTTCTTGGCACTCAAATTCATATTCGTTGGAGTAGTTGTGGGAGTCTTCAAAATCTCTGAGACAAGCCTAGGCATTCCTTCCCTATCATCAAAGCCTATACAAGTTATTGTGAGTCGTTGGAATGGTGAAAACTGAGTGATTGATGAAGGTCAAAGACAAACAGGAAGAAATCCCCTTTCATAGCCACTTTCTAAGGCTTTGCTGTTGAATGTCACAGCTGCCAGGGAGATTCTTAGTCCTCTCCTTTTTGTCCATCCTCTCCCTCTTCAGAGTGGTGGGATGATATGGGCAAAGGGATTGAGTGTGGAACACATGAGGGAGATGAGATGAAAGCCTCAGGTGAAAGTAGAGGGCCTACTATTTGCACAGTACACTTGACTCTATGAAAATGCCCCATGAACTCTAGCTTCGGTTCTTAGAAGGTGTTGGTGATCATCCTCTAGCTTTGCATGTTTCCCTCTCTCTACTAGATCCAAAATGGATGACTCGCACTATTGGTACAAAACTAGACTTGTAAGGTGTTTTTACAGTCTAGAAAATTAGTGTTTTACCTTGTGTATAAATGTGCAGAATTATCGAAAACTAGTTGTTCAAGAGGGATTGGAGATCTAGAACAAAGTTAGAAATATTTGAGTACCTAATCCTTAAATGGGTATTAAAATTTTTGATTGGGTTATTCTTTGGCCTCATTGCATCCTTTGTGAACTTGCTAACATAAAACATTGCATGGTTGAAATTCTATATTTCATCTCAATCGATATTGCAGAATAGGTACGTACTACAGAATGAATTGTTTTTACATTTATATCTAGAGGCCTACTTTTTGTTCTATATTCACACTCACATACCCATCTAAACTTGGGTATCATATGTAACATAGATTTATCAAGCTTCATCTGGTTTAGATGGGTCTATGTTACCATATTCAATGGCTTTAATGCATTGTATAGACTCAGTGCACAATTAGGAAGAGAGAAACATAATTAATAGTGCCCATAGCCAATACATTAAATGTACCCTCTAGATTCAATACACATGTAGATAAAAACACAACATAATTTGATCAATTTGTATTAGTGTGCATTATAATAATAGTGTGAAATGCACCAAATTTGCAATCCAGTAAATATGATATGGTTAAGCTTTGTTTTCATAATATTACTATTATGATGTAGATATTGTTATAATTATTTATGTAAATGGTACAATAAATATCATTATTATGATCATATTAGTATTATGATGTGGATATCCCATGCACCCAAACCATCTGTCTATAAGTGAGTGGTTTGAAGAAAAATGTAAAATAACTAGATTACTAAAAAATTCGATGAATTAATCCAACCTCATTGACCTATCAATTCATTAGTTTCATTTGTATTTGTACTATTTGTTTATGAGTTGTTGTTAGATACAATAATAGTAGTGCTTAATTTTATTGTTTTTACACATGGTTGAAATGTGTTTCAATGCAAGTATCTATTAGCCTTTTCAGTCATTGCAAGTTCTAATCTAGCACTAACTTTATTAGCAATAATGCTTACTTCTTATATTGCACCAACAACAGTAGGGGCTAGCGTTCCAGAAATCAAGGGTTACTTCAATGGGGTGGATCTTCCAAGATTTCTACGTCCAAATACCCCTTTTCTTAAAGTATGTGCATTTCAAGCACAATTAAACTCCCATGAATTGTTAATATTTGTGAATAGTTCAACATAAGATTTGTCCTCTATTCAATCCCCCGTGAAAAATGCAACTGAAGTGTAAGAGAACTTATGATTTTACTTAATGATACTATGTAAAATGTCCAAAAGAATAGTTGCAATGTTGGTAAGTCACTTCATATGGGAAATTCAAAATGTAACCTCTTTGGTATTTCATTTTGTTTTTAAATGGTTATTAAATCTTGGGTGTGTCCAGGTGTTTCGAGCTATATGTGTTGTGTCCATTATACTGGAGCTTGGTAATAAAGGTCCCATGATACACACTAGTTCTTTCATAACATTTCTCCTCGATCAGGATGGCTCAAAATGTTATCGTCTCACATGGAGATACCCGAGGAACTTAAAAAATGATCAAGATAGGTATGATCTTGTCGCATGTGGTACTGATGTCAGTGGTGTCGCAACATTTCGTGTGTCGATTGGTGGTGTGTATTTTTTCCTAGAAGAAATATCAACATGATATGTCAACATTTCCTTTGTTATCCAATTTTAGTGGTCTTGGGTGCATGGTACGGATTTTTATGATGAATATTTTGCTTTATTGTTTCATATTTTCCTTGTGCTTTTTTTCTCTCATTGTTTCTTGAATGTGAAACCTCCAAAATCAATTTCTCATCCAATTTTTGTTTCCTGTTTCTTTCTTTTAGTAACATAGCTTCAAGGTTGAATGAACTTGCATCACTAATTGTGTCTATGTGTGTGTGTGTGTGTTTGTGTCCATTTTTAGCTTCAATAGGTGAAATTTTATCATCTCATAATCTAATAGGCAGGGATTAAGGGAATTAGTTTGATAAGATAATCCTTTCACCTATTTTACGTCATCTCGGTTTAGGCTCTGTTGACGGTGCTAAACCCACCAACATTCAGGGGATATCCCTTATATGAAGTACCAACTAGACCTCACACAGTTTGGAGTAGGATTCCCAACAATGGGTGGTAATGTAATTCCTTGACTGCATAGCGCGCAGAGATAAGTATGATAATTTTTTGTGAGAGTAAGTTTGTGGCCTTGCAGAGAGTCAAGTGTGATGCATGAAGGTTCTAACACATGAAGGGGAAAATAAAGTGTGCCTCTTAGAAGTTTGTAATAGTACGCATCTTGAAAGGAACACATGAGCGAAATGACATAACAAGATAAAATGTAGAACAATCCACAAGTTAAATTGATGAGTTAATCTAGCAACACACATTCAACAAGGTTCTTACAAATGCATACAATGTAGTTCATAAGAATATGACTAACTTAAACAACATACATTTTCAATACAACAAGAATAATCTTACTATATTAACAACATATGCATGAAAGAATGTTGGCTTTGGTATTATTGTTATAAGTTAAAGTTCCATCCATACATACACCGTTGACGACCACTAGCCCCAATAGTGGAACATTAAAGTCAAGAACACTTGCTCCTCCAAAGAAGTATACTCACTCTACACTATGGAGAATCCAAGGCTCTTTGCAATACTCCCAAGCCTTTCCTAAGCCTAAGCTTAGCCAAAAGCTTGGCTCCCAAAAGCCTGTTCTATGATTTATGAGGTTCTATTTATAAGAAAGGGTGGGGTGACCCTTGACATTCCCCTTTTTGACTCTTTAACTTCCCTAGTGACTCGTCAACTTCTTCACTAAATGACACATTACATTACATAATGACTTTCTGTATTCCAATATTGACACTTGGAATTTCACTTACAACATAATTAAAAATAATATTACAGTTTCCACATATACCCATATAGGAAAAAATAGGCTAGAGACAGCCTAACAAGACAAAACACTATGATTCTGAAGTTTGGGGGAAGTCCAACTCGACAACCTCCACTTAATGCTTCTCAGACACATATCGGTAGTGTGTGATGGTGTCCCCGAACTATTTGATGGTGTCTTTCTGGAAGCAGACTCTTGTCTCTGTGGAATCCTGGTATATGGTCTTGGAACCTATATCCAACTGATTCTGAAGCATGAGAAACATGGTCTTGATCATGACAGGACCATCAATGTATTTCTGCATGTTGTGTGCACTCAACTCCAAGTATTCTTTGGTGGCCTCCCATCTTAGCTTCTCCAAGTACTCATCAATCTCTAAACGAACTTAGCTGATGGGTTTAGCATAAGTGAGGGAATTGGTTGATGGGCTCTTGTTATTTTTCACCATGACATCAAAACTATTGTACAACTACACATATGAGGCCTATATGTTGCCAATGAATGAGGTCAGCTACTCTTTGTTCTGGATCAACATTCATACCTTCTTTCTCTAGCTTTGCTTGTGGCTTCACCTTCTTCTCTAAGTCAAGTGAGGCCCCTTTTTACTACATTCACCACTCTTATACATGTGTGATGGAAGCATGTATGTTCTTGAGAGTTTGAACAAACTCTTTGCTCCGCTGCTGTAAGCCACACACACAAACAACTTCTTTATCTACGGTGACAACTACATCGTATATTTTCTACATGATATCACCAAGTGTCAATACTTTAGAAAGTATTGTTTTCTTCATCTCCCCCAATGCAGAAATTGCATTTTGTGTTGTTTCTAAGAGTTGTTCTACCTCTTTCCTAGCTATGTGTAAGTTCTATGCTAGTTTCTCATTGTTGGCCATCATATACTTAACATTTGAGCTTGTTTCTCCAGCGTAGGCCAAGATGGCTTCGGAAAGGGTAGTTGGATGCTTCCTGATGTCTAAAACTATCACCCTTTCCTAGATGAATGCAGGTGAGGTGTGATCATATGGAAAGTTCTTCTTCCGTGTCTGTACAATTGTCTTCTAGAACTCATCAAATGATAGATTGTACACATCCATGACTAGATCATCATCAAGGAGAACAACATCTCCTTGCTCAGTCAGGGTTGGTTCTAATACTAGAGGTGATTGATACTGAGGCATGAACTATGGTTCTCTCATAATCATGTTGGTGTCTTCATTATGTAGCTCTTTTTCGAAATCCATGTCTGTCACTTCAATCAATTGCTCAGTCTACTAAAAAAGCTCTAGATCCTGTTTCTATTGACCATATTCCTCAACTAATATTTGTTCTAGCACATCAACCTATATGGATGTTTTTCCCTCTATCATCATGCCTTGCCTTTATTATTCTTCCGGTTTCTCCTTCTCTTCTCTTTCTCTCCTCCTCAACTCTTGTTCTTCCTTCATCTTCTTCTCCATCTCCTACAACTTTCTTTTCTCTCTTCCTTCACTCTACTCTCTTCATTTGTTGCTCCATTTTTTCTTTCGTTTCCAAAGTTGCCTTCTCCATGATAGTATCTCCCTTCATTTTGTAGATTTGGTATCCCTTTGGATTCTAAAAAATCTTCCTCTTTCCCTTGTCCTTCACTGGATTGTTTCCTTTTTCTATTGTTGTTGTTGCTTCTAGAGCTGCTCTTGTCTTTAGAGAAACCTTCCAAGTTATTACTAAACTGATCGGCTCATTGCGTATGGAGGCATTGTAGCAGTATCTCCAAGGGTCCTCCTCCAGCAAATGAAATGTCCCATGGATCCATGAAAAGTACAATTGTATACAAGGGTCCTTACAAATACTATGGGGATCATAAAAATTAAATTCCTTGGTTCCGAACTTGAATTTCACTATGTCCTTAGCCTTGACATCTGCATCTTTCAAGCTTTTAATCTAGTATAATCCGATCCGAAAAGGAAGAGTGGGCCATGGTGATTTATTCTTCATATACAGTTCTTCTAACAACCTTTTACATGTCTATTTGGTCACATCACTCCCGACAATTAGATTAGTGTAAATAAGATCTACTAAACCCTAATTCAATTGCTACATGCCCTATACATGCCACCTTATTGAGTGCTTTCATCCATGAGAGTTTCCTGACTTCAAACCTTGTTCAAGTGCTTCCTTGGGTCATCAGCACACCCCTGGTTAGGGGTAAGTGCTCTACAGAGAAGGTAGCCCCATTCAACGCTACGTTGCAAAGAACCTAAGCCCACTCAAGCCTGTGCTGGATAAGAATCCTCGAAATGCTCATTGGATCCTGAGTATATTCCTCCTTTCTAGAGCCTTAGAAAAGGAACCTAGATCTTAGCCTATCAAGATGAGCTTGACTTATAATAGCCTTGGATCATCTAATCCTCTATCCTCTCATTCCTTTGAACATGGAAAATAATCATCCAATTATGGAAAACCATTCAATGCCATATTAATGACAAAACCACTTGCATTCATCTATAAATCGGCCTCCCATCATAGAGCCAAGAGAGCTTGGATATTATAGAGAAATACTGTTAGTTTAGAGACTTAAATCATTGTCAAGTAATGTTATGCTGCTAGACTGATGTTGCTATTGGTGTGATGAGGGCTTGGACTAAGCTGGATGCGTGACATGAGATTGAACCACATTGGGTGTAAATTCTCCTTCTATCAATCAATAAAGTTGTTTGTTCCTTTTCCAATACTTTTGTCTATATCTATGATGAATGTATCTTCAAATGTTGTCAATTCCATTTGTTTACAATAAATAGATCATATGCTTTGATTGTTGTTGTCTTCTGTTTATGTTGGTAGGTACCAATTGAGCGAATTCAGTTTGAGTGGGAGCGACGGGAGCAACTCAAAGGAGATCAAAGGAAGCAAAGGATCAAAAGTAGGTTCTTTTATCTTATCTGTTTATTGTAGGAAAAGGTTAAACATATTTACTTCAGTTGTTCTAAGTGTGACTACCCACTTAGGGAAGATATACTTATCCATAGGTATAAATTCTGTATAACAAATTGGAAACCATACTGGGGAAAACCTATCATTCATGTTAGTTATGCCTTGTCTTAGAAGCACCAGTAGACTGATCCATATTCAGTCGTTTTGAAGCTTGTTCGGTCAAAATGTGTGGTTATTTTTGTGTTGATAGTGCTCTCTAGCATCAACGCACTATTGTTCATGACACATTGCTCTACAGAGCAGCCTTAGCCTAGAGACAATGTTCTACAATGCTCTGTCTCCCACTCAGGGCCACGTTGATCCCTGTCAAGCCAAAAATACATTTTCTTGCTTGATTTTTTCCAAATTGTTTCACATCTTGTTTGCTGAATGGTCAACGTTTCTCTGTCTCTGAAGTCCAAATTAGCATCTCTCTTCCATTCCCACGTTGTCTTTGTTTGTTCAATGTTTCTTTATGTTTTATTTATCATTGTCAAATCAATCCGAAAGTTAGCTTACATTAATTAGTCTTTACTTTTTCTGAAAAAGAATTTTCGTAAAGTCTTCATTTATTTGAAAAATAAACTATTGTAAAGTCTTCGTTTCTTATGAAAAGCATTGATTGATCATTTGTGCATTTAGTTTATTTATGTTCATCTAAAATTTAAAGGAATGAAAATAAAAACATGCATAATGCATTTAGAAGTTTGTGTGTGCTTGTAGGAATGGTATTGGGAAAGTTGCATTAGATGTGCTCTATGCTCTTTGTTTAGAGATTTTGATTGCTCTCTCTTTTAGTTACGATTTTCATTATTTAAATCAAATGAAAAGAATGTTTCCCATCTTAGTTGCATTCTAGGAGTTTCATAACATCACGTAGTGAACCTAAAAGGCAAACTTTTAAACAATATCAACAAAAAATTATCTTAATTAACCTAATGGAGCATTGTAACTTAACGCATAACATTTAGAGGTCTATGCTAGAGGCGTGTTCCGACGTCATTAAACATAGTAGCTGTCGCTAATGGTCTGCGATACATTCAAGTGTGATACCTCATTCCACGTACGTAATTATATCATAGCTCATCCACGTATTTTCAGGTATATCAGGCAGTGTTATAGTACAAAAAGCATAAGGGAATGCTCTCACTGTGCAGTTTCGCATAATTTAGACAACGCTAACACTGATTGGTCCTCCACGTACTTTTGGGTATATTTGGGAGGACTACATTTGGTTGCTATCCATCCATAGGTAACTGAGTCGGTCGCCTTGTATGCTTTGATACACCAAAAACAACATTCAGAGAGATTACCTGCATGTATGTTAAGTCCTTGGATCCTTTGAGATGGTATATTGCAGTTCACAGTTGCTTTGTAATTATTTTGACTAGATTACCCTCTTTTTGTTTATTTATTATTATAATTAAAATCAATCAACAATCGTGGAAGAAAATCAGCCTTTACCCCGTCATTTGCGTAGGAGAGCGAGTAAACCACCTTTAACACCTAAAGCTACACCTAGTCGGTGAAAGCGGTCTCATTTAACTGGGTCTAGTACATCACAAACTTTTGTTTCTTCATCTAATTTACCAGAGTCACCTATACCAGTACGTATTGCTATTCCAATTACTCCTACTATTACTGGTTTATCTGCTACTGAAGTGGAACCTTTACAATTACCTAAGGACACTAAAAGTGAACTCAGTGAAATGGTAATTGAAGTTGTCCAAAAAGAAGTTGATCCTCAACCCAAAGTTGTTCAACAAGAAATTACTTATGAACTTGAAATTGTTCAACTGGAAGTTGATCCCAAACCTATCATAATTCAAAACGAAGTTACTTATGAACCTGAATTTGTTCAAGAAATTCATCCTGAACTTCTTGTTCTTTTACTAGAACACTTGGATCGTGAAGTTGAATAACCAGAAGTTGTTCTCATACCAGAAGACAATCAACCGGTTTATCCTCAGACATTTGTAACTATTGAGAATTCTCCTTTACCACAAAGTCAAACACTGGAAATTTATTACGCACCTGACGGTGAAATCCTTCCACCCGGTTTGATTTCTATTGAAGAGGAATTTGAAGAAGAAACTTCACCTAGAACTCCAACTCGTTTTAGTCCAGGGATTTATCTTTATCCTTATTTTCCTCAGTTAACTTATACTACTCCTATTGATCCTATTTACTTTCAAACTCCCGTAGATTCATTAGGACATTTATTGGGTCATTTGACTATGGCTGAAACAACATCCCATATTGTATCATTTGTTACAGCTGCGAAAACATCTAATGTTGCTACTTCTTCGATGTTTACCACAACACCTGAGTCACATATGTATGGTGGTTCATCTGTCCCACTGGGTTACCAATCATTATCTAGAACTCACTCCAATGTTTCTTCTAGTCCATGGTCTTCACCCATGTCGTCCACTAGAAGTTTACCTGGTTCTTCACTTATGGATACTGAATAGTTTGATCCATCAAGTCAATATCAAGGTGGTTCATCTAGTTATCGTCTAATGTATCCACTAAACACTGGATTACCTCCATATGGAGAAAAATATGCCCATCTTCTTATTCTCTGTACTTTGGGGGGCACCATATGACAGTATACCATCATCTTTAGGTCCAACTTATTCTAGAATGATTGTTTGTCAATGGAAACCTACAATGCATGTTCAACCAAGGCTCGTTTATCCATCACAGCCAATGCAACCTGTTCCATCCATACCTACTATGCTTGTCATTACGACTTTACCATAGTTGCAAGCTCAGTTGATTGTAACTCAACCTTTGCAAGATGATCCCTCAACCTCTTACCCTGAAGTTTCAGGTCTACAGACTTAGTCTTCTCAAGACATTTTACAACAACTGTTTGTGTCTAGAATCCAATGACCTTAAGCCAGTTTAACATTAATTGGGATGACTCAGACTTATATTTTTTCAATTTATTCACAACCCGGTCAAACTTATACTGGTGAGAAACAACTGTTGTATCAAAAACTGTGGCAGCCACAATACCAACAACAACAATTCCAATAGTACCAAGCTTATCCTAGACTTGGTCAACAAGTCTATGCTGGGTTTGGTCAACAAAAAAATTATCTTGGATCCCACCAACAACCTTATATTAGATATGCTCAACAAGCCTACCCCTATCAAGGTTACCAACAACAGATTCCTTATGCTGGTATGAAAATGCCTATTTGCCTAGGAAATTCCATCTTACCCTGGTTACGCTAAACCCGACCTAAACCAATAGTTTCCTTTTGTTGCAATGCTTGAATTACCATATTTAAATTGGCTTACCAATGATCCCATTCTTTATTCAACTTGGTGGCTGGTGATTCCACACAAATTTCCTTTTGATATTCCTAAGTTCAATGGAAACCCTGGAGAATATCTGTCCAATCACGTTATGACTTTTCATTTATGGTGTTCATCCAACTCCCTAAATGATGATTTAGTAAGACTACGTATTTTCCAGTGAATGCTCACTGGTCCGGCTACAAAGTGGTATACTGAATTACCATGAGCTTCATTTGACAACTTCACATCCTTAGCCACTATATTTTAACCCATTTCCAGTTACCCATCAGATATGAAACTAGAACGGAACTGTTGACCAAGTTTAAATAGACCAATGCTACTCACATTTCTAATCATGTCCATGGGTGGCATCTTCGTCGTCGAATGGTCAAAACTTTTGTTCTTGATCAGCTTTTAGCTAAGTGGTTTATTAAATCCTTGTTTCCATCTATCACCAAGGATGAGGCCAAAGGAGGAGTTGTTACTTAAGAGCAAGTAATTTCTCGTGCCCAATACTTAGACTTGATTTACACCTAGTCTAGCACGCTCTATGATAAGATTCCAAATGCACCTATACCAGCTTTTACTGTTCCACCACCTCCATCCAGTAAGGACTTTCATGTCAATGACGGTGTGATAGGTTCTTCAAGAAATCAAACAACAAGTAAACCATCTAGTCAGATCCTTTCTATTTCAAATCAAACCTCTAATACACCTTATAATACACTTGCTTCTGAAATAAATGTCGTGTCATCTGACAAAAGTAAAAATGAAAAGCAACTTGGAAGAAAGAAAGAGGGGAAAGCGAAAAAGAAACAAAATTATCCCCCTAAAAAGAAATCATCTTATTCCTCTTCTCCGACTAGGAAACCTAGTTACCCATGTTTAATTTGTAATGAGGAGCACTTTACTTGAGATTGTCCTCATTGCTTTGAAGTCTCAAAACTTCTTAAGACTTCTAGTACATCCACTGTGTTAATAGACCCTTTTCCAAACCCAAAGACTCATTTGGTTTCTAGAGATCATGCTTCCACTTCGCAAGTGCTTATGATATCCACCACTAAGCCTAAGACTGATGTTTTGGTGATTACATGAAGTAAAGATTACGGTAATCCATGTCGTCGTCAAATAACCAGGCTATAGGTCAACCCAATACTTCGACTTTGACTTCGTCTAATTCTATTCCACCACCCATTGCATGAGAGTTAACAATAAAACCGCCAAAGGGATTTTTTCATAAATCTAAATTCAACCCTTGAGCTCAAGTAGTGCAAAATTATAACATAGTAGAAGATTTGGCTTAGTCACCTTCTATTATGTCGACGCTTGAGGTGCTTCAAAATTGTTCCTCCCAAAATCATGATTTATTGTCAACAATTGGTGGAATTGATCCAATGGATTCCAATGTCATAATTTTTAACCATGCAGGTTATATGCCACAATTACCAACACAGTTAGCATTCTTGATCCAAGTAAATGCTTTGAATAACCTCATTCACTGAACCATTGTTGACGAAGGTGCATCTACTTGTATCATGTCAATGAATTGCTGGAAAACACTTGTTTCACCGCCTTTTTCACGATCACCTACAACGTTAAAAGATTTTGACGATCACACTTATACACCTTATGGAATTTTAACTAACCTATAGATAGAACTAGGGGGAAAAACTGTAAGTGTTGAAGTTGAGATCGTTTACAGACCCCTTGACTACAATATTTTACTAGGAAGATCGTGGGTTTACACTATGGCTATTGTGGTTTTGACATACTTTCGTATGATCACTTTCCCTCATAAAAGCATAATCATAGTAATTGATCAACTCACCTTCTTCGCCTCTAGTTCACAGGCAACTAGAAGTATTCCGTTAGTTTACAGACCTCCGCTATCTCTTCAGAACATTGGAGTAGGTCTCTTCAAAGATTCTTCTCTAATGGGCACCTTTTCACTACCATCACCATCACAAATGGCGGAAGTTACAAAATTTGAGACCTATAACATGTTATCTTCCACTTCATCTAACTCATGGAAGATTTCCAATAATTCTGAAGTTGATATGCATAATGAAACCATGCGACTAAGCCTAATTGAGCTTGCATAGCACTCATTTTTTTTTGGCTTGTGTAGCAAATCCAAATCCATCATCACCTATTGTATGGGTTGATCGTTCATTAGAATATGGTACTTCCTCTTATCCTTTATCACTTACATTTTATACTGATGAAGGAATCATTCAATCAATGATGACAAAAGAATAACCATGGGGTAGATTATCATCATCAATCCCATCCTCCAGATCACATAGAAGATATTCCAAATGAACTAAATTTCCCTTCAATTGTTGATTTCCTTTCGAATTCTATATTTATAGACACAGTCGATTCCTAATGAAACTTATCGAATATCGAAGAAACCATTTCTATCGACATTTCGACAAAACCTAGAATTGTAGAAAATATCCATGTTGGAAAATCTTATTCTCCATCGGAACTTGAAACTTATCATGCTATTTTTCGTGAATTCTGCGATATATTGCTTGGTCATATGAGGAAATGTCAGGTATTGATTCTAGTATAGTTGAACACAAGATTAAAATGTATCCTGATGTCAAGTTGGTACAATAGCGCCTCTGTCTTATTCATATGAAAAGGGCTTCTGCCATAAAAGCAGAAGTTGAAAAGCTTTTGCATGTTGGTTTCATATACCTTGTTCCTCTTACCAAATGGGTTTCTAATATTGTTCCTGTCATGAAGAAACAAGGAACAATTCGAGTGTGTGTTGATTATAGGGATGTTAATCATGCTTGTTCAAAAGACAAATATCCCACTCCCTTTATCGACCAGATCATTGATGAATGTTCTGAATGTGAAATATTTTCATTTATGGATGGATTTTCCAGATATAATCAAATCAATATCCACCCAAAAGACCAATCTAAAACTTCCTTTGTTAGTCCCTAGGGCACATTCGCATATAGGAAACTCCCTTTTGGTTTGAAGAATGCTGGGGAAATTTTTTATAGGGAAATGAATTATGCCTTCCACGACATCAAACACATTATTCAACCCTATCTAGATGACTTACCTACTCATTTACGAAAATGGGCTGATCACTCGTAACATTTGAGAGCCATATTTTTACGGTGCCGACACTACAAAATTCGACTTAATCAACCTAAATGTGTGTTTTGTGTTGGTTCTAGTTGTTTTCCTGGTTTTGTAGTGTCCAAAGAAGGAATTCGACTTGACCCCTTGAAGGTTAAGGCAATTCTTGATCTGCCTCCACCTTACAATTTACTTCGGTTACAGAGACTCCAAGGGAAGGCTAACTTTCTAAGGAGATTCATTCCCAACTATGCTGAAATGGCTAAAGGATTTACTCATCTTTTGAAAAAGGGAATTCCCTTCCATTGGGACCAGGTTGTGCAAGCTTCCCTTTATGCTGTCAAACATACCCTGATCTGAGCGTTATTAATGTAATCCCCTAATTATCAGAACGACTATTTCTTGTATCTTGCCACTGCAGATACAACCATTGCTATGTTTTAGTCCAAGAAGAAGATAGGACAGAACATCCGATATATTATTTGAGTCGTAATCTCAATGATATCAAAGTTAAGTATTCTTACGTTGAGAAGCTAGCTTTGGCTTCTATTCAAGTTGTACAAAGATTTCGCCATTATATCCTGCTCTAGAAGATCACTATAATTTTGGATTGCAACCCTATGACATACAACTTGTCATGTTAATTGCTGGGGGGGGGGAATATTCAAAATGGATCGCCATTTTGCAAGAATTTGATTTGGAATTCATCAAATCCAAGTCAAAGAAATCTCTAGTTTTTGCCAAGCTTCTTTGCAACCTTCCCTCTACCGCCATCAACTCAACAACAAAACCATCAATTCTGGATGAGTCTCTATTTTTGATCTCGTCATATGACCATTGGTGTGGGGATATACTATTCTATCTCCAAACCCAAACTTTCTAGTTCGATACCTCTCGCTTGCAACAACGATGTATTTGATATCAAGCCAAAGATTATCTGATCGTCGGTGACACCCTTTACCATCGCAATATCAATACGATTTTTCATAGGTGCCTCACACATGAGGAAGCCGAGAAAGTTCTAAATGATTGCCATTCTAGTGCTTGTGGTGGGCATTTATCTGGTTATGCTACCACACAGAAAATTCTTAGTGCTGGTTACTTATGGCCTACCATATTTAACGATTGCATTATCATTGTCAGAAGTTTTCATGCATGTTAGGACCCAGAATTGACCAATTTTGACCTTATATTTTCATCATAATATTATCCTTTTCAGTCACAAGTTATAGGCTTTGATTACACAATGACTTAATCACCCCAAGAGATGAAGTAACTTCCTGCATATCTATATGTTTAATTGTTCATTGCATATTCGTAAGTACCTTTGTATTTATCTTTGGAAAGCTGACTAAATTGCTAAGTAATTGTCTTAAGCCCGCATGAATTATAACCTATAGTTGTTGTAACACCAGAAACAGCAACTACGCAATTGCTGCAACACCAGAAGCAACAACTACGCAGTTGCTACAGTCAGCAACAAAAACCATCTAAAGTGGGTATTTTGCATCAGCTGGGAACAACAACAGCAACTATATGAGGAACGCTGACGTGGCTGATTAAGCAGTTGTCCAAAGCGGGTAGAACATAGTTACCAAGACTCAAAACTGGAATAGTATGGGGAAACGGCAAAGGGAATTCCAAAGAAGACGGTCGAAGATGGTTACCAGCTGTGTAACAGCCAGAACCTAAACAAAGAATATATTATCATACTGTTGCAACAACATTTCTGTAATTCTTATTTTTGATTAAACGGGTTAACCAGATGAACCGTAACAATCTATTGTAATAGATGTCTCCTCTATAAAGAGGAGACATCTACATTAGTCAAGAGAGGATGGTCTGTAAGAGAAATTTGTGAGGATATCAGCAAGTCTGAACTTTATTGTATTCGAATCTTTTGATAGATGAATAGAAGAACGTTCTCAACATTCAAGCTATTCTCCGTGTTCTAGGGAATCTTGTGAGAGGGACTGGGCCCACCTTCCTCACAAGATTCACCCATTTATTTTGCTGTCAAGTGTGTAAGTGTGTGATAGTTTCTTTTTGTAGATACTCTGTTTGGATTCTGTAGCATTACCTCTTGCAATTCTGTTTTGCTAGCACTCTGTTTTATTAAGTTATTTGAAGTTATGCAAGTGTATTTCACCGGTGACTCTGAGTGCAGTGTGTGTTAGCAATCTGATTCCAGGGGTAGGTGCTGAACGTCCTCACCTGGAGGATAGGGTCATGATCCTCTACCAACAGAGCATCCATTTCTTTGCTTTCTAGATTTGTAATTTTAATTAATTCCTTGTATTTTATCAGCACTGTGATAACTTAGTATAAGAATTAAGTATACTGCAGCTCTCAATGCTTTTAGAATTTAAGTACAGACAGTATGCGGTAGCCTTTGGAATAAAAAGACTTTCCCAGGTTGACAATTAATGTGGTACTTGATTGTTTAATTAATAAACAATTCAACTAGCCAACATTTTGGCGCCGTTTCCGCGGAAGGCAACTAAATATTTCTAAAAAGCATTAATGATTTCTTTGTGAAAATAACAGGTGCATGAGAGGACGCAAGAAACCTAATTTCACAGGTGGTAAGGGAGGAAGAAAGACTTTTATTGACGAAATCATCTCAAAGGCTGAAACATCACAGAGGACGAGTTCCCGGAGACCTCAAATCCAGTACTCCTCACAAACGGATCGACAGACGGAGGAGGTATTGGGGCCTGAAAGGAAGCTGGAAGTATCAGAAACTGAAGAACCTGAAGAACCTAAAGATACAGAAGATAAAGTAAGCGACACAGGAGAAAGACCAATGGAGGATAACAGAACAAAAGGAAGGGGGGAGAACTCACTCTCTACCCTGGAATTCCCCATTGGGGACCTCCCAAGAGGAACGACTCCTATGAAGAACATTCCCCTCTCAGCGCTACCCAATTTCCATGGGTTATCCTCTGAAGACCCAGATGAATTCCTCTTTGAATTCGATATATTATGCAGAAGTTATGATTATATGAGCCCTAATCAGAAACTAAAGCTGTTTCTAGCAACACTAAAAGGGA